>JAXIVJ010005979.1:35000-70207 GCA_036785665.1 Chirona hameri | reverse complement strand
CGAACGAGTCTCAGGTATATCATATTTTGTACCGTACTACACCACACGCTGCCAGATTCAAATCAATTACTGCTCAGCAAATCAAATATCTTAACCGTGACCCATTATCTGGTAGTGTTTCCATAACTTTGTTTCTATTTGCCAATGCTTTGGAACAGTTTATTCAGATCTACAACAGGAACAGACATCGTTAACTTCAATTTCAACATTATTTGTATCGAAAACATTCCCATTTATCTCAACTAAGTCATTCTCAAGGCCAGAGCGACATCGATCTGCGAGGGATAGAATGTGAACTTGCAAGACAAATGATCCAGCGGGAAAAGAAACAAATGCCGTCTTGCTGAAAATGCTGCCGTTCTTATACTGGACCGGCCATGCCAGATATGAGGCTCACAACTGCGGGTTACTGCCAACAATGAGCCCATCTGGAGAGAGTCGCATTCCAGCAATAGCGGCGGATGTCGCCACCGACATTTTCCCACAAACTGAGAAAACTTCTGGCAGCAGCGTGATACTGCCACTGATGAAATGACATGATATGACAAACCCGCGCGTGACGTACAGCGCCAAACGACGTCCAAAGGACAGCGGTAACACGCTGTACCTCAGCTACCTCCGACTGACACGAGATGGCGATGAGGTTGTCGGTCGAACTGGAACATCGGAAGCAGCGGGGTGACTGCTGCCTCGCCTGGTTGACCAGGGGCGCAACCACGTCTAAAAAAGTGGTACGGACAAATTGGCGTTGGGGCGCCATCGCTCAAGGGGGGCGCCATCGCCCAAAAAAACTCGCAATATCACAAATGTGTAATTTTTTCGATGTAGGATATGTAATATGTATGTATGTGCCTGCAATCTTCTGTATGTAGTACTGCAAAAATAATACCTCCATCCCCATAATCAATATGAGACCACTGGCGGATCCAGCCTCAGCCAGGGGGGGGGGGGGGCGTATTTTTGTGGCAAAAAAGTACCCCCATTTTTCCCCTCCGTGGATTTGGGCCGGTCACCTTATTTTGGTATTCGAGCATAACCCTATTCCTTGCGGGGAGATTCTGCCCCTCCCGGTGATTTTTCGCATGCTGCTGCCAAACTACTAAAGATAGCGTCTGGAAATTTTCTGACTTTTCCCAAAATTGAATAGCGCATGTCGTATAAATTTTTGAACAAATCGGCCCAGCAGAGGTGGTTCCAGGCTCCTGGTTTGGGGAGGGCGTTACGAATGCGGTTGTGCCGCGCACATTTCCTTCGTAGTTTGCGATGTAATAAATGCGTCAGAAACAGTGGCATTGCAATATGCATCATAAATACCAGGATTCTTTATATTTTTGGCAGAGGCGCATTCAGGTACAAAAAATGGGAGTCGATACCCTCCCTCAAATTAGGTCCAACTTCATATTAGTAAGATGATAAAAAGCGTTACGCGCATGGTGCCTCACGTTGTTTACCTGGATCCACCTATGCACAATATATTACATTTAACAAATTACAGCAAATAATGTCCACATGTGACCTTCATACCGCCCTAAACAATCAAGAACAGCATATATTTGTTCTCAGAAAGTCCGCCCCCCCCATTTTACATCCCCTCAATACGCCTATGATTTTTCATTTTGGTATTTGTCTTTTGATATGTCGAGGACCAGTACATTTCAAGCTCAAAAACCTTTGTTGCATGAAAATCGGTCCAACCATATGAATACAATGACCAATCAAAACCCCCAAATTTTCGTATTTTTGGCCCCTGGTCCCCCATTTTTGAACAAAAAAGAAATTTCGGAGATAAAAAAGAAAGATATTTTGATGAACAATCGAATATTTTTTTGTCCCATCGAAATCAACCGAGCGGTTCTCGAGATTTATGGGGGCGGCAGAATCTGCCCCCCTCCCCCGCACTTCAGCGTAATTCTAGCCGCCCCCAAGTTTTTTTCATTGGTCATTGTGGTCATATGGTTGGACCGATTTCCAAAAAATAGGGTTAAGAAAATCACCTTTTTCCAGAGAGAAAAAAAAAACAACACAAAAACGCGATATTCTATAGCATATATACATATAACTAACAATAACGTTTATCTCATACCAACTCACAGGAGCGTCGCCGATAACTTTTTAGTGGGGGGTCGGCTGAAATGGAAAAAATAACCCCCATTTTTGTACGCGTGTATTTGCAGCATTTTTAATGTGGATTGTAATATTATAGTAGGTACTTGTTATTTACGCTACCAAGCAGTGCGCTTTTTTACGGGTTTGCCTGATAAAACCCAGAAATATAGGCGGTGGGCCTTTTAGAGGATAAAAAGGTAAAAATGTTATTAATTAAATTCAGCGTTACGACGAACCGAAGACGATGACGATGGCTTCGTTATGACGATGTCCACCGATGTGACGCCGCGAAGCGGCGTGACATTTGACTTTTAGGGAAAATGAAATTTTCATATTGGAACCAGACCGTGATTGAAGCCAAGCCTCAGGTAACCCCTTTTCCTGGTTGCACATCTCGGTATGATGAAAAATATTGAAATGAAGGTAGTTTTCCATATACCTGCATTAGTCTCGGATAGTAAATCACGATGACCGGTGACAGTCAGAGCTCAATAGTACATATGATAATAATAACTGTATACATATGCACCGAACTGTAACACGCAACCGGTAACAGTGCAAATGGTTTGAAAGCAGCAAGAGGCAGAACGCCTTTTCCGCACATAAATGGTCCCTGTGGATCTGGAGGAGCCTGGTGGGAGTTGGCTTGGGGAGATGGTCCTAGCCTGGTCCCCACTATTAGCGCTTCGGTCCAGCAAGTTGGGCACCGCTGGAGTAGCTTTCGGGTGCCGATGTCCGCGTCCTTGCGTTCGCGACGCCTTTTTCGGAACTCGGCAGACTAGCTACCTAAACATGTAGCCCGCTTGAAAGTTAATATTTTATGACGGGATTGGGCCCTTGGGGCAGCAATTACCACCAGACGAGAGGGAGTCTCTGACAGACACTTAATGGAATTCATTTTCCCATTTTCCAAATTTGTATAAGTAATTGCGAAACTTGTGTCATGCCGCGAAGCGGCGCGAAATGTTCTGTTTTTTGACTGTGGATAGCTGGATTTTTACTGCTGCAAAGACAGTTTTTAAGATTTTACGATAAATTGGGAACGCGCGGGGCGCGTTCTTGCATACTTGTATTGAATGACCCCCCCAGATTCCTGTGGGGGGGGGGGGGGGGGAATTGCCCCTGGTGCCCCCCCCCCTGGATCCGCCAGTGTATGAGACCATGTTGGCGGCATTTGCTTATTGTCCGGTGGGGAGCCTTTTCTCCTCCTTGGGGGCGACATTTGCTTCTAAGGAAGCCCATTGTCCGACTTAGTGAGCGGCTGTTCTTCCCAATGGGGAGGGCCATTAGCTGCTTATGGACAATGCTAATTTGTCCAATTTAGAGGGCACCTGTTTTACCCCGTGGGGGTGGCGTTTGCTTCTGGTGACGCCTATCCTGTTCCTAAGTTGCCATTTACTTCTAGGAGTGCTAATTGTCCGATTCCCAGGAGTGCCTGTCAGTGGCGTGCGCAGAAATTCACAAAGGACCAGGTAATTGCCTTGAGGCCTGAGGGACGCCACCCGATCGACAGGGGCGCCATCAATATTGGCGACAATGTTGCAGGGGGAGGCGCCTCTCCTTCCGCACCGTCCAGAAGGAGAGGCGCCCCCCCCCCCCCCCCCGTCACTAGCCGGAGGGGCACCGTCACTGGCCAGGGGCGCCGTCACGGGCGGAGAGGGGCAGTCACTAGTCTGAGAGGCGCCGTCACTCGCCGGAGCGGCGCCGTCACTGACCGGAGGGGCGCCGTCACTGGCCGGAGGGGAGCTGTCACTGACCGGATGAGGCGCCGTCACTAGCCGGAGGGGCGCCGTCACGGCCCGGAGAGGGGCAGTCACTAGTCGGAGGGACGCTGTCACTCGCCGGAGGGGGCGCGGTCACTGGCGGGAGAGGTGCCGTCACTGTCCGGAAGGGCGCCGTCACTGGTCGGAGCCAGGAGGGGCGCCTTCATTCGCCGGAGGGGTGCGGTCACTGACCGGAGGGGCGCCATCAATGGCTGGAGGGGCGCCGTCACTGGTCGGAGCCAGGAGGGGCGCTTTCATTCGCCGGAGGGGTGCGGTCACTGACCGGAGGGGCGCCATCAATGGCCGCAGGGGCGCCTTCCCTGTCCGGAGGGGCGCCGTCACTAACCGGAGGGGGCGCCGTCACTAGCCGTAGGGGCTCCGTCACTGGTCGGAGGGACGCCGTCACTGGCCGGATGGGCGCCGCCAATGGTCGGAGGGGCGCCGTCACTGGTCGGAGGGACGCCGTCACTGGTCTGATGGGGTGCTGTCACTGACCGGAAGGAGCGCCGTCACTACCCGTGGCGGCGCCGTAACTAGCCGGAGGGGCGCCGTCACTAACCGGAGGGGCGCCGTCACTGGACGGAGGGGCGCCGTCACGGGCCGAAGGGCGCCGGCACTGATCGGAGGGGCGCCAACTTTGCATGGAAGCCTCGGGTCCAAAGGACCAGGTCATACCCTGAATGACCGTATACTTTGTACGCCACTGGTGCCTGTCCTGTTGGCGGTCCTAATTGTAAAAAAATGGTCCGGGGAGGGGGTCGCCTTCGGCGCCCGTCGAAAACGGTACGGACATTCCGTACTGTCCGTATAGGTGGTTGCGCCCGTGACCATGGGTCGCGGAATTTGATTTTTGTCCAGTAGGGCACCCTTTCTCCTTTATGGAGGCGACATTTGCTTGTGAGAAAGCTCATTGTCTGACTTAGTGGGCGGATGTTCTTCCCTGTGGGGGGCGGCATTTGCTTCTGGGGACGCCTATTGTCAGGTTTAGATAGTGTCTGTACTGCTCCATGGGGCGGCATTTGCTAATGGGCAATGGGCACTTGGCCAATTTAGACGGCGCCTGTTTTACCACATGGGGCGGCATCTGCTTATTTTCCAGTAGGGCGCCTGTTCTGCTCCATGGGGCGGCATTTGCTTCTTGTCCGGTAGTGCACCTTTTCTCCTCTGGGGGCAGCATTTGTTTGTAAGGAAGCCCATTTTCTGACTTAGTGGGCGGCTGTTATTCCCTAGGGGGGGGGGGGGGGGGCATTTGCTTCTGGGGACGCCTATTGCCCGGGTTTAGATAGCGTTTGTTCTGCTCCATGGGGGCGGCATTTGCTAATGGGCAATAGGCATTTGAGCAATTTAGAGGGCGCCTTTTTTACTCCGTGGGCCGTGGGGGGCGGTATTTGCTTATTGTCCGGTAGGGCGCCTGTTCTGCTCCATGGGCGGGGGGGGGGGGGCATTTGCTTCTAGTGGCGCCTATCCTGTTCTTAAGTCGCCATTTACTTCTAGGAGTGCTAATTGTCCGATTCCCAGGAGTGCCTGTCAGTGGCGTGCGCAGTATTTCACAAAGGACCAGGTCATTGCCTTGAGGCCTGAGGGGTGCCACCCCAACGACAGGGGCACCACCAATATTGGCGAAAAATTGTGCAGGAAAATTGTGCTCTCCTTCCGCACCGTGCGGAAGGAGAGGCGCCCCTCCCCCTCCCGTCACTAGCCGGAGGGGCGCCGTCACTGGCCAGGGGCGCCGTCACGGGCGGAGAGGGGCCGTCACTAGTCGGAGGGGCACCATCAATCGCCGGAGGGTCACCATCACTGACCGGAGGGGCGCCGTCACTGGCCGGAGGGGCGCCGTCACTATCCGGAGGTGCGCCGTCACTGACCGGAGGGGGCGCCGTCACTAGCCAGAGGGGCGCCGTCACTAGCCGGAGGGGCGCCGTCACTGGCCGGAGGGGCGCCGTATCGGTCCGGAGAGGGGCAGTCACTAGTCGGAAGGACGCCGTCACTCGCCGGAGGGGGCGAGGTCACTGTTTGGAGAGCCGCCATCATTGTCCGGAGGGGCGCCGTCACTGGTCGGAGCCCGGAGGGGCGACGTCACTCGCCAAAGGGGCGCTGTCACTAATCGGAGGGGCGCCATCAATGGCCGGAGGGGCGCCGTCACTGGTCGGATGGGCGCCGTCACTCGCCGGAGGGGCGTGGTCACTGGTCGGAGGGGCGCCGTCACTGGTCGGATGGGCGCCGTCACTCGCCGGAGGGGCGTTGTCACTGGTCGGAGGGGCGCCGTCACTGGCCGGAAGGGTGCCGTCACTGACCAGAGGGGGCGCCGTCACTAGCCGGATGGGCGCAGTCACTGGTCGGTGGGGCGCCGTCACTGGCCGGAGGGACGCCTTTATTGGCCGGAGGGGCGCCGTCACTGGTCGGAGGGGCGCCGTCACTAGCCGGAGGGGCGGTTTTACTGGCCGGAGGGGCTCCGTCACTGATAGGAGGGGGCGCCGTCACTATCCGGAGGGGCGCCGTCACTGGCCGGAGGGCCGTCGTCACTGCCCGGAGGGGCGCCGTCACTGACCGGAGGGGGCACCTTCACTAGCCGGAGGGCCGCAGTCACTGGTCGGAGGGGCGCCGTCACTGGCCGGAGGGGCGCAGTCACTGGTCGGAGGGGCGCCATCACTGGCCGGAGGGGCGCCGTCACTGACCGGAGGGGCGCCGTCACTAACCGGAGGGGCGCCGTCACTAACCGGAGGGGCGCCGTCATTGGCCGGAGGGGCGCCGTCACTGATCGGAGGGGCGCCATCACTGGCCGGAGGGGCGCCGTCACGGGCCGGAGGGGCGCCGTCACTAACCGGAGGGGCGCCGTCATTGGCCGGAGGGGTGCCGTCACGGGCCGGAGGGGCGCCGTCACTAACCGGAGGGGCGCCGTCATTGGCCGGAGGGGTGCCGTCACTGGCCAGAGAGGCGCCGTCACTGATCGGAGGGGCGCTAGCTTTGCATGGGCGCCTCGGGTCCAAAGGACCAGGTCATGCCCTGAAGGACCGTATACTTTGTACGCCACTGGTGCCTGTCCTGTTGGCAGCGCCAATTGCAAAACAAAAACATTGGTCCAGGGGGGGGGGGGGCGCATTCGGCGCCCGTTAAAAACGGTACGGACATTTCGTACTGTCCGTATAGATGTTGCGCCCCTGTGGTTGACGCATCAAACTCTGGGCTCTAAGCCTCAAAGTGAACAACTTTTTTACGAGCGCTCGCTCGCTCGTCCTTCTGTGGTATATGGGAAAAATCTGAATATGAGCGGCCCGGCCCGTGACGACGCTTTTGAGAAGCTAATATATCTGCAACCGCACGTCTGATTGACAAGCTGGTTGCTTTGCTGCGCAGTCCCATCCAACCTAACCTGTTTGAGACCAGTGCCGACTCATGTGGGTGACTACCACTGCGCGTGGCGCGTGCCGCGTGAGGGGTGCTGAAAAGTGTTTTCTCGTAAAAACTCCGCAACGGCTGGGCCGATTGTGTTCACATTTGGTGTGTGGTTAGGGACCTCTCAGCCGCCACTTTCCCACAAGTCAGTGGTGGGGTGTCTCTGCACGTACGCACGTGCACACCCCTATTCTATGTCTCAGGAGTGGCTGAGCCGATTGTGTTCAAATTTGGTGTGTGGTTAGGGACCTCTCAGCCGCATCTTTCCCGCAAGTCAGGGATGGGGTGCCTCTGCACGTGCGCACCCTTTTTGTGTGTCTCAGAAACTTCTTGCCCGATCGAGTTGAAATTCACCATTATACATTTCGTTCGCGCTCGCTCGTTCATCGCCAACTACGGCGCCTTACTGGTACCACACACACCATAAAGTTAGAACCAAAGCCACACACCATAAAAGGATAATAAAGCCCCAGTCACAAACCCGCGTG
Organism: Chirona hameri; assembly: GCA_036785665.1. Taxonomy (NCBI): domain Eukaryota; kingdom Metazoa; phylum Arthropoda; class Thecostraca; order Balanomorpha; family Balanidae; genus Chirona; species Chirona hameri. Next base: position 62,457 of record JAXIVJ010005979.1, on the reverse strand, counting down.
AATGAGGTTTCCGAATGCGTTTTGGCTGTCCCGGTGTCCACTCAGAAAGTCGGTTGATTCCCGCCATACATTATTCCTTATATTTGCTAAAATCACATTATCCTATTATCAGTGATTTTAGCGCAGTGTGCGTTCAAACTAAACTATCAAGCAGATGAATTTCAAAAGGCTCGACGAGTACGAAAATTTAAGACGACATTGAAGATAATTGCTATAGCAAGGTTGTAAAAATGTGTCTGAATATAATTTTTGAAGTCGAAAGAGTATTAGCCGTCAATAATGGTATATATTCCATTGAGTTACTTCCAGAGCATTTCATGCCTGATATACACACTTTTAACACGACATGGCACATGTTTACAAGTTTCAATGTGTTATTCAGATCTGATGAGGGTTCACCCAAGTGGCACCTTTTCGTTTCTTAAGTTTCTCATGCTAACGCACCACCACACGATTTGGGTAAAACTGTTTGCCTTCAATTTTATAATTCAGTTTATTTAGTTCTGTTGGACGAATTCTGCTTTAGTTTGCGACAAAACTTATTATACATTTAATAAATTTGTCTGATTAAGTAGGCAACTCTGAAATGTTATAATACACACTTGCGTGCTTTCTGATCCTCTAATTTTAAGAAGAAAAAAAGTCAGGCAAAAAAAAATGAAACAACGCAACACCTTATTTTCCATGCTAGGTACACGCCAAGCAAAGTTTAAGTGGTATATCCGACTGAAGCATTTAATCATACCTCCAAAGTTTAGTGCGGAGCATCATTATGTAGCGTGAGCCGCGGAATAGCATATCTGAACAGCATATCTGAACAGCATATCTGAACAGCATATCTGAACAGCATATCTGAATAGCATATCTGAACAGCATATCTGAACAGCATATCTGAACAGCATATCTGAACAGCATATCTGAACAGCATATCTGAACAGCATATCTGAACAGCATATCTGAACAGCATATCTGAACAGTATATCTGAACAGCATATCTGAACAGTATATCTGAACAGCATATCTGAACAGCATATCTGAACAGTATATCTGAACAGCATATCTGAACAGCATATCTGAACAGCATATCTGAACAGCATATCTGAACAGCGTATCTGAACAGCATATCTGAATAGCATATCTGAACAGCATATCTGAACAGCATATCTGAACAGCATATCTGAACAGCATATCTGAACAGCATATCTGAACAGCATATCTGAACAGCATATCTGAACAGCATATCTGAACAGCATATCTGAACAGCATATCTGAACAGCATATCTGAACAGCATGTCTGAACAGCATATCTGAACAGCATATCTGAACAGCATATCTGAACAGCATATCTGAACAGCATATCTGAACAGCATATCTGAACAGCATATCTGAACAGCATATCTGAACAGCATGTCTGAACAGCATATCTGAACAGCATATCTGAACAGCATATCTGAACAGCATATCTGAACAGCATGTCTGAACAGCATGTCTGAACAGCATATCTGAACAGCATATCTGAACAGCATGTCTGAACAGCATATCTGAACAGCATATCTGAACAGCATATCTGAACAGCATATCTGAACAGCATATCTGAACAGCATATCTGAACAGCATATCTGAACAGCATGTCTGAACAGCATATCTGAACAGCATATCTGAACAGCATGTCTGAACAGCATGTCTGAACAGCATATCTGAACAGCATATCTGAACAACATATCTGAACAGCATGTCTGAACAGCATATCTGAACAGCATATCTGAACAGCATATCTGAACAGCATATCTGAACAGCATATCTGAACAGCATATCTGAACAGCATATCGGAACAGCATATCTGAACAGCATATCTGAACAGCATATCTGAACAGCATATCTGAACAGCATATCTGAACAGCATATCTGAACAGCATATCTGAACAGCATATCTGAACAGCATATCTGAACAGCATATCTGAACAGCATATCTGAACAGCATATCTGAACAGCATATCTGAACAGCATATCTGAACAGCATATCTGAACACCATATCTGAACAGCATATCTGAACAGCATATCTGAACAGCATATCTGAACAGCATATCTGAATAGCATATCTGAACAGCATATCTGAACAGCATATCTGAACAGCATATCTGAACAGCATATCTGAACAGCATATCTGAACAGCATATCTGAACAGCATATCTGAACAGCATATCTGAACGGCATATCTGAACGGCATATCTGAACAGTATATCTGAACAGCATGTCTGAACAGCATGTCTGAACAGCATGTCTGAACAGCATATCTGAACAGCATATCTGAACAGCATATCTGAACAGCATATCTGAACAGCATATCTGAACAGCATATCTGAACAGTGTATCTGAACAGCATATCTGAACAGCATATCTGAACAGCATATCTGAACAGCATATCTGAACAGCATATCTGAACAGCATATCTGAACAGCATATCTGAACAGCATATCTGAACAGCATTTCTGAACAGCATATCTGAACAGCATATCTGAACAGCATATCTGAACAGCATATCTGAACAGCATATCTGAACAGCATATCTGAACAGCATATCTGAACAGCATATCTGAACAGCATATCTGAACAGCATATCTGAACAGCATATCTGAACAGTATATCTGAACAGCATATCTGAACAGCATATCTGAACAGCATATCTGAACAGCATATCTGAACAGCATATCTGAACAGCATATCTGAACAGCATATCTGAACAGCATATCTGAACAGCATATCTGAACAGCATATCTGAACAGCATATCTGAACAGCATATCTGAACAGCATATCTGAACAGCATATCTGAACAGCATATCTGAACAGCATATCTGAACAGCATATCTGAACAGCATATCTGAACAGTATATCTGAACAGCATATCTGAACAGCATATCTGAACAGCATATCTGAACAGCATATCTGAACAGCATATCTGAACAGCATATCTGAACAGCATATCTGAACAGCATATCTGAACAGCATATCTGAACAGCATATCTGAACAGCATATCTGAACAGCATATCTGAACAGTATATCTGAACAGCATATCTGAACAGCATATCTGAACAGCATATCTGAACAGCATATCTGAACAGCATATCTGAACAGCATATCTGAACAGCATATCTGAACAGCATGTCTGAACAGCATATCTGAACAGCATATCTGAACAGCATATCTGAACAGCATATCTGAACAGCATATCTGAACAGCATATCTGAACAGCATATCTGAACAGCATGTCTGAACAGCATATCTGAACAGCATATCTGAACAGCATATCTGAACAGCATATCTGAACAGCATATCTGAACAGCATATCTGAACAGCATATCTGAACAGCATATCTGAACAGCATATCTGAACAGCATATCTGAACAGCATATCTGAACAGCATATCTGAACAGCATATCTGAACATCATGTCTGAACAGCATGTCTGAACAGCATATCTGAACAGCATATCTGAACAGCATGTCTGAACAGCATATCTGAACAGCATATCTGAACAGCATGTCTGAACAGCATGTCTGAACAGCATATCTGAACAGCATATCTGAACAACATATCTGAACAGCATATCTGAACAGCATATCTGAACAGCATATCTGAACAGCATATCTGAACAGCATATCTGAACAGCATATCTGAACATCATGTCTGAACAGCATGTCTGAACAGCATATCTGAACAGCATATCTGAACAGCATGTCTGAACAGCATATCTGAACAGCATATCTGAACAGCATGTCTGAACAGCATGTCTGAACAGCATATCTGAACAGCATATCTGAACAACATATCTGAACAGCATATCTGAACAGCATATCTGAACAGCATATCTGAACAGCATATCTGAACAGCATATCTGAACAGCATATCTGAACAGCATATCTGAACAGCATATCTGAACAGCATATCTGAACAGCATATCTGAACAGCATATCTAAACAGCATATCTGAACAGCATATCTGAACAGCATATCTGAACAGCATATCTGAACAGCATGTCTGAACAGCATGTCTGAACAGCATATCTGAACAGCATATCTGAACAGCATGTCTGAACAGCATATCTGAACAGCATATCTGAACAGCATGTCTGAACAGCATGTCTGAACAGCATATCTGAACAGCATATCTGAACAACATATCTGAACAGCATGTCTGAACAGCATATCTGAACAGCATATCTGAACAGCATATCTGAACAGCATATCTGAACAGCATATCTGAACAACATATCTGAACAGCATGTCTGAACAGCATATCTGAATAGCATATCTGAACAGCATGTCTGAACAGCATGTCTGAACAGCATATCTGAACAGCATATCTGAACAGCATATCTGAACAGCATGTCTGAACAGCATATCTGAACAGCATATCTGAACAGCATATCTGAACAACATATCTGAACAGCATGTCTGAACAGCATGTCTGAACAGCATGTCTGAACAGCATATCTGAATAGCATATCTGAACAGCATATCTGAACAGCATATCTGAACAGCATATCTGAACAGCATATCTGAACAGCATATCTGAACAGCATATCTGAACAGCATATCTGAACAGCATATCTGAACAGCATATCTGAACAGCATATCTGATCAGCATATCTGAACAGCATATCTGAACTGCATATCTGAACAGCATATCTGAACAGTATATCTGAACAGCATATCTGAACAGCATATCTGAACAGCATATCTGAACAGCATATCTGAACAGCATATCTGAACAGCATATCTGAACAGCATATCTGAACAGCATATCTGAACAGCATATCTGAACAGCATATCTGAACAGCATATCTGAACAGCATATCTGAACAGCATATCTGAACAGCATATCTGAACAGCATATCTGAACAGCATATCTGAACAGCATATCTGAACAGCATATCTGAACAGCATATCTGCAATCACAGCATATCTGAACAGCATATCTGAACAGCATATCTGCAATCACAGCATATCTGAACAGCATATCTGCAATCACAGCATATCTGAACAGCATATCTGAACAGCATATCTGCAATCACGGCATATCTGAACAGCATATCTGCAAACAATCCTCAGAACTTATCCTTTCAGAAATATAAAATACCTATCGGGGCCGGAATACAGTTTGTGTAAAGGGATATTGCCACCTCGCAGGCCAATATGGAGTAATTAGTGTGTATCGGTAGATTAAGCGTGTCCAAACTCCGATTTCACCTGCAAAATTTGATTCCCGAAACTCCCCCATTAGGTCAAAAAATATATTTGCATCACTCATGATTGGCACACATTCGTAAAATTTGAGTCGCCTCATCACTATTTATAATCACTTCTTTGCGGACTATGATTTGCTTTTGAATATTGCAAACTCAACATCACCATTCCGTTAGTGCACTTTAAAATTAAAAAGCGTATCCAGTTAATTATATTTTCAAAAACCATAGCCTCTTTAATAATAAAACATTAATAAAACAGCAATAATGGCTATGGCTCGACTTTGGGGCCGTAGGAGATTTGTGACCAATACCTTAGAACACAGATAGACTTCTCAAGGTCAAGTCTCGGCGAATTCGGACGCTTCGGCTTTGGGCGGGCGCCAATTTCACAGCCAAACTGGATGAGAGCGCCCATCATGAATCTGGTACTGAGCACAGGTGGGACCAACGTTTTGGAGTCAGAAAGAAAAAAAATCAGATACCCTGCTTTAGGCACTGCAGGAGCAAGTTGGAGCTTGAGCATACACGATTGTTGATCCCCACCATTCATTTAAGTTGCATTTTAGAAATCCTCCGGAGGTGGCAATATCCCTTTAAGTCCAAGGTCAGTCTGTCACATTTTGCACGAGCCCGTAGGGCGAGTGCAACAATTTGCAGGATGACCGAGGACTTAAACACACTGACGGCCTAAGGGAGGTATTTATTTTACCAGGATTTTACCATATGTCGCATACGTAGTAGCACATACGCAATCAGTTTCTCAAAACCGTATTTTCCCGACTTCTTAGGGTTTGAAATAGACGATGGAAAGGAACAAGAAATAGTTGACTTTATCAAAAAAGCAAATAGTAGAGAAACTGTGAGAAAAAGCGAGCATGTTATACATAAGTTTAACCCTTGCCCGGGTAGAGCAAAATCACAACGTGTTCGGGTAGGGGAAAGGGGAAGGGGGGGGGGGGGGTACGACCCCCTTAGCGTTTCGACCCTAATTGAGCTAGAGATTCGATTAAAAACGAGCGTATTGCTTGTGACGAGATAAATCCGCTGATACCCAATTTTAGGGTCTTGGGTCATTAGGTGACCTCTGAGGTCATGTCAATGACCCAAATGTCATCAAAATTGAAAATGCGTATAAATGGAATTGTATCGAGCTAGAATCGTGAATGAGCATATCACAATGCTTAATGGGTGCCAAATTCGTAATCAGCGTCACAAAATGTCCTAAAAACTGCCAAATTCCATAAAAGTCATCGGAGGTCATCGGAGGTCAATGACCTCAGTTGACCTCTGAAAAGGTCAATCGAGGTCACACTCTCAGTAGAAACCACAACTTTCACCTGGAAACACCTGTGCATATGCTCCTGAACAACAAACACCCGAAAACTGCAGAAGTTACAAGCATCGATACTGCGGGACGCCAGTTGCGCCTGACATTACCTTGAGAAACAGGTCATAGGTCACGGGTCATATGGGTTAGAAATTCAACATTTTTCGAGTATGTGGCACATTTTTCAAAAGTAGGGTACTGAAAGTTGCATCGAAATCGGTTGGAAACTACGCGAGTTATTCCAGAAAAACCGAGGGGGTGGCATCCACCCATCCCGGGCGAGGGTTAAAGTTTGTGCCGTCAACTCTGGCGTAACAAGCCCAATAGAGGATACTAGTGCTAACCCGTCCGCTCTGCTGGACGATTAGCTGGCATCTCCGGGATGGAGGTATCCGCACCAATGCAGCACGTTAAAGGGGATAGTCACCTTTTCCCACAAAAATGGAGTTAGCACCTGCAATCGATAGACGAGGCCAAAATATGATGTAAATTCATCACATTTTGCATATAAATATTCCTACCGAAAGATATTGGTAGTTTCCTACCGATAAGCGATCCACGCTTATATCGGTCGGTACTCAGCAAGTACTCGGTAACGAATTCAGTAAATTAGCCTCCCTACGCATTGCTATTTATCATGAAGGTATGCAATATGTTTCCTGCACGCTATCTTTTGCGAATATGTGCCAAAATGTTTATGAACAATCAACAATCATTTGAAAAACAATGCATTGGCATCGGCAGTTTAGCTTGGCACCGGCCGGCCGGTGCCCGGCTAAACTACGTTGACCTATTTCGTGTCGGCGATTTGTTTACAAGTGCCCATTCAACAACGTTGAACAGATTGATGCAAAAGCGTTGCGCTTTTGTTGATGATGTTGCGCTTGATGTTGCAGATGTTGCGCTTTCCAATAGTGGAAGGAAAATACCGATCATTACTTTTCCCAAACTTCCAACTTTGAATTAGGGAATAATTTTATTTAATTCTTAAATTTAGATCATAACATTGTAATACCATAACGGTAGCCAAAGAAATTGTTTCTGACAAAATCAAAAGGTGATTATCTCCCTTTAATTAACTGGACTGGAACTGGAACTGCATAGGACATAATTACCTATTACCCGTCAAGGGATCACCGCCCCACCAACTCCGGTGCGTCGGCATAGCTAGCTGGCATTTCCGGGATGGAGGTATCCGCACCAATTCAGCACGTGAATTAACTGGGACTTTTGAACTGAATAAACTGAGCGGTGCCGGATGGACAGACAGACAGATAGACAGACGCTTATCAAATAGTAATATTTATATTGACAAAAGGATCTTAACCAGCTACTCCGTTCATTCATTATCCAGGCAAATAAGGATAATGGAGAAAACTATGAAGTAAACACGATCAAAACCATGTTTTCCATGGTAAATTTTAAGGGAAAACGACTGGGGGGGGGGGGGGCAAACACAAAATTGGAGCATCTTTTTGTGGCAAAAAGGTATCCCTCATTTGTTTCCTCTGCGGGTTTGGGCCGGCCACCTTATTTTGGTATTCGAGCTTAGGGAATTCACTTTCGCATTCACAAAAAAAGGATTGTGTGACCATTTTTTCCGAAACAAAAGCATTTCTGTGGTTCAAAAACTAAACATCACAAATCCGAGATCGCCATTTGGAAGTGAATGCAATTTCCTTTTTTTTCACGTTTTTGATTTGCAATTTGCTTTAAAACTCTATTTTTTATGATTTGTCGAACATTTATTGTTTTCCACCAAAAATGGCATGAAATGACGTCATTAACCCGCGCACTGCAAGGGGTTTGCGACGAACACGAACTGCAGGGGGTTGATTTCCGCCTCCCCCCGTGATATCTCGAAAACTACGCTACGTAGCGACAAGCGGAAAACGGCATCGGATAGCTTGATACAAGTTCTATCGAAAGTATTAAGTATGTATTTAAGTCAGGTCAAAATTGAGATCACCAGAGGTCATCAAAGGTCAAATTTTCCAGTTTTTCCTCTTTTAGGACTTTGCTCCAGATATTCCCATATATCTCGGAAATTATGCTAGTTAGAAACAAACAAAAAGCAAACGCCAGCCAGTGCAATTTTCAATCGACAAGGTGTCCCCCCAATTTGATCTCAGGCCAATATTTGAGGCTCCAGAGGTAAAAAAGCAGTTTTTAATCGTTTTTCGCTATTAACTTTTCACTTAAAAAGATAAAGGAAACTGTTTACGCCATTGTGTTTACCTCGTCAAGGCGCTTCGAATGATTTACATGGTGACCTTGTTAGACAACTTAAACATTTGACCTCAGGTCAAGGTCAAGTTGTGACCCAAGTAGGGCATCTTACATATGGGAAGACGTGTCTCGACGGGACATACACATTGCTGTCTGTTTTACTTCTCTATCTTTATTATGTCTGGAGTTATTGACACAAAAGTGATGGTGACCTCGCATGACCTCAAATGACCCCATAGGGGTCACTGATCAAAACTTGCACTTGGATCATCAAGAATATCCTATAATAACATGAACCAGAAGTAATTGGACTAATATCATGCATATCGTTGAAATAGGAAGCATTTGTATATTTCCCAATTGACTTATTATGGGAGGTTACGAAATTGACCTGACCTTAGGTCATCGATATCAAAATTTCGAGATTGAAGAACTGTAAGTACTTATGCTTTCATGAAATCCCGTAAGTTTCAAACTGATCGATAAAAAACTCTGGCTTTGGCACAACTGCAAACATTTTTGGAGGTGGGGTCACTTTACCTGGTCTGGTGACCTGACCTGAGATGACCCGAGGTTATTTGTTTTGCAAAGTGTGCGTAATTGATGTCCTAAAAGGGGTGCCAAAACCCGGCGGCGCTGCACGCCGCCGTTTTTCGCTATCTGCGAAAAACTTGAGGGGGGGGGGGGCGGAAATAGGATTTAAAAAAAAAACGTTCAATAGGACGAAGCGTAACAGAACTCCTGACACAGTCAGTGATTTCGAGGAAAAAAGGAAGCGTTTCAAGTTTTTGTCATGTGCTAAATACTGCGAGTACATTAAAGGCATGATTGGTGATTTCAAGAGCAACCCAAAACGCTTCTGGTCATTTTTGAAGTGCGTTAGGGGCTCAAAGCGACAGCTTTCTGTTCTCTTAGACGGTGATCGTGAAGTTAGTGGCGATATTGAGCGTGCCAATTTGTTGAATAGGGCATTTGCAGCCAAGTTTTCGTGTCCCGATGTTGAAAGTGTACCCGATGCTCCCACTTACGACCTCCCCATCCTTGACCAACTCACTGTCCCGAGAGCCGCAATTAGATCAGCCCTGGAAGACCTAAAAGTCCATAAGGCGTGTGGTTCCGATAACATCAGTGCACGAATAATCAAGGAGTGCTCTGATCAGCTGGTGACCCCCTTGTCAATCCTTTTCAAGTTGTCAGTGCAGCAGGGTATTTTCCCGAGTAGATGGACCAAAGCCAACATAGTGCCCATTTTTAAGAAAGGGTCAAAAAGTCACCTTCGAACTATCGAGCAGTGTCCCTCCTGCCACTACTAGGGAAAATCCTGGAAAGAGTAGTATACAGCAATCTTCTAAATCACGTTAAACCTGTCTTGACACATTCACAACACGGCTTCCTTCCGCACCGCTCATGTGTAACAAATTTAGCTTGTCTTCTAAAAACAGCTTGGGAGTCCATATCACACAGCGGCCAAACAGATGTAATATACACGGACTACTCAGCGGCCTTTCAAAGCGTAAACCATACATTGCTACTTCACAAGCTGCACCACTCATATCACATATCGGGCACCGTGCTAAAATGGCTCTCGACCTATCTAAAAAACCGCAAACGAGTCGTTGTAAATGGAAGGTGCTCCGACTGGACAAACGTGGTCTCTGGAACACCTGAAGGAAGCATTCTATCGCCATTACTTTTCGCTTTGTACGTTAACGACTTGCCTGACAAAATTACGACCAATTGTTTGCTATTTGCCGATGATGTCAAATTGTATCACAAAATTTCAACCCCGAACGACTCACTTTTGCTGCAAAGGGATCTGGACAGTCTTTGCCAGTGGTCTGCTGACTGGAAACTTAATCTCAATCCGACGAAATGTAAGTAATTCACTATGACTTTGAAACGATCTCCCATTTCAGTGACTTACAAAATCAATGAAACACCCTTGGAACACGTATCTTCAATCCGTGACCTTGGAGTATGGCTAGACGCTAAGCTCACATTTAGAGACCACATCAACTTCACGGTTACCAAGGCAAACAGAGCACTGGGTGTGATGAGATCCCTTCAGACTGGTTGTGCTCGCGGCGCCTTGAAACGGGAGCCAATATTGGCAGCATATTTCGGTAACGTGCGCTCCATACTCGAGTACGGATGTGTGATATGGGGAGGTGCAGCAGCAACACAGCTCGATCGGTTGGACCGCGTCCAACACAAGTTTCTTATCTGGCTCGAGTCACATGTCCATACCCTTCACCATTCACACTCACCCTCATATTCATATTCAGATCTTTTACAGTCTTTTAATATCGCCTCGCTTGCTCAGAGAAGAGTGCAGTATGACATACTATTTGTACATATGACCTTCTCAGGACGGATCGAGTCTTCTTTGCTTCTTCAAAGCTTTTCCTTGCAAATATCAACACGGCATACCCGCGCAGCATCGCACACAATCCTGCACGTCCCATTCGCTAGAGTGGAAACTGTTAAACGTACCGTCTTTGCGCGGGCGCCTCGCAACACCAACCTATTCCTGTCTGCCTGTCCTGCATCCGACCTTTTCAATGATACCTTAGGAGCTTTTAGAATGCAGGTGAAATCATATGTCAAGAGTATGGCGGTATAGGCTGCACAACACTGGTGGCGATGAGTTGGGATTGTGTGTGGGCGTGTGTGATGTGAGCATGCGAGTTTTATTACTCTTATTTTACTGCTGGAGTTTTCTCATTTACCGATCTTATGTGTTCTTTTACAAGCGTTTTCTTAGGTCTGCGTAGCCTCAAAGCATGCCTGTGAACTATTTTTCACCTATGTTTATTTTTAACGTATTCATATTTACTGTTTTATGAACTTTTGTTCTATTTTAGTATCACATTTTCGTTATCATATTTGCCTCGTCTGTTTTCAACTGTGTGCGTGTGTCTGCTGCTGTCGTGTCGCCGCGTGTTTTAATTACTCGACTTGAGCTGTAATTGGGTGAATGCCTGTTGCTCATTGTCAATAAATAAACAAATAAACAAACAAATAATCAACCCCCCTGCAGTGCGCGGGTTAACCCTCGCCCTACGGAGGGCTGACAGGCCCCCCTGAGGTTTTTCTTGCATAACTTTTTATACATGCGGCGCATCTTTCTGAAATTTTCGGTAGCTGAGTTCACAACAATTATACGTACGCTGTAAAAAGTGAATTGCAATTGGTTAAGTAGTTTGGGAGATAATCATGTTTTGATGACGTCATGTTGGTGCAAAAACGATAAATATTTGCAAAATGGTAGAAAAAAGAGTTTTAAAGAAAATTGCAAACACAATTCACCAATGATACAAAATGGCATTCTCTTTAAAATGGAAATCTCAGATTTGCAAAATTTTGGGTTTTTGGCCCCTAAAATCAGAGGCCCTCTACAGATTGGCGGGGCGATCTACGGATCAGCATGGTCCTCTAAAGACCGGCAGAGGGCCCTCACCAGATCGGCTGAGACCTTCTACAGATTGACAGGGCCCTATAAAGGCCGGCAGAGGGCCCTCTACAACCGGAAGGGGCCATCTAAATGCCAACAGGGGGCCCTCTGCAGATCGGCAGGCCCTCTGCATGCTGGAAGGGCCCTCTAAAGGTGGGCAGATGTCCCTCTACAGATCGGCAGGGCCCTATAAAGGCCAGCAAAGGGCACTCTATATATTGGCTGGGGCACTCTGCAGATCGACAGGGCCCCTAAAGGCTGGAAGAGGGCCCTCTGCAGGTCGGCAGGGCCCTCAACATTCCGGAAGAGGCCCTCTACAGATTGGCAGGGCGATCTACAGATCGGCAGGGCCCTCTAAAGACCGGTAGAGGGCCCTCTCCAGATCGGCAGGGACCTTTACAGATTAGCTGGGCCCTTAAAGGCCGACAGAGGGCCCTTTACAACCGGAAGGGGCCATCTAAATGCCGACAGGGGGCCCTCTGCAGATCGGCAGGCCCTCTACATGCTGGAAGGGCCCTCTAAAGGCGGGCAGGGGGCCCTCTATAGATCGGCAGGGCCCTCTAAAGGCCGGCAGAGGGCCCTCTACAACCGGAAGGGCCCTCTAAATGCCAACAGGGGCCCTCTGCAGATCGGTAGGGCCCTTTAAAAGCTGGTAAAGGGCCCTATCCACACTGGCTGGGGCCCCTTTTACGTATTTACATATACATGGCTTTAACAGACAAGCAAGTGCTGTTATTTATTCGTGTTACGATTTTTTTCGGTTCTTGGGCATTCTTTTATGCGACGTAAGGCGTTTTGCGGGCGCCTGACACCATCAAAAACACTAGGGCCTCCGGCCCCAAGGGGCCCTCGCTCGGTCGCCAGACCTCCCCTGGCCTCCACGGGGAGGGAGGGGGGGGGGGGGGGGGCGGGGGGCATGTCCCCCCTGGCCCCCTTGCCTACGCCCTTGCGGGTAATATATAATACCTCCCGGGGCCGGGAAAAGATTTGCTGAAGTCCGAGGTGAGCCTGACAAATTTTTGCACGAGCCCGTAGGGCGAGTGCAAAAATTTCAGGATGACCGAGGACTTAAACAAACTGCCGGCCCAAGGGAGGTATTTATTTTACCACATGCCGTTTATGCACTGTGTTCTTTTACAGATTGGATCTATTGAACTTCAAGTATTTAATCAGCCTATTAGGTACGCACTGTGATATTCGTATATAAAGTTTTTTTCTCTGCATTTGGGTTTCCGAATGTCCAATAATCAAGACCTCCAAGAAAAGAGAAACACGATAAGAGAGAAGAAGAAAGCTAATAGAATCCAGTCGCGATTCAGATACTCTACTGTGAGGAAAAATAATGGAGCAACGGATCAAACTACTTCAAGAACACTGCAAAAAAAACAGAACAGTGTCAATCTTCTGGAGTGGTGCAAAACGAAACTCACCTTACTCGTGTACCCTTCTATCGATTGAAGCAAGGAAGGGCAATAGCGGGCACTATGAAGCGATCCCCTTTCATTGCATGCTTTCAGTCACCAACCACTTCCAAAAGAATCACAAACTGTGCTCATAATCAAATCAGTAGACAAGTATGATTACGCAGTGCCATGAATTGTCTGCACACGATTTATTTTTGCTGTATGTTATTGGCGTCAGATATCCGAATAATATGCGCATCAATATGTATGGGTGTTGTATTTAATACAATAAATAGTTACGTATGTGACAGTGCAACAATGTTCTAAGGCGATTCACAGGTTTTTTCTCTCGACAAATCCAGCAATCATAAATATAGCAAATATGTATGTGTGATTTTGGCACTTCCGGTCGATCGGCGCAAGTCGGCGCAAGATTGACACATTTCCTGATATAGGAGACAATCTAAGCAAGTTTTACTAAGGAAGACTAGCTTTAAATCAGCTATCGATGCATAAGCAAGCCAAATCCGATGCTTTTAAAATTTGTGTGAGACTTTTTGTAATCCCCCCGCAAAAAAAAACACCCGTTCTGGATCCGTCAATGCAAAGATCCATGTGGTATTTGTATCCTGTGACCTTCACGAGGTAAAATATATTCACCCGGAGGTCATTCGTCATTTTCTTCCATAACTTTTTTACCGAACCAGTAAGGCGCCGTAGTTGGCGATGAACGAGCGAACGCGAAGGAAATGTATGGTGAATTTCAACTCGATCAGGGAAGTAGTTTCTGAGATACAAATACATTGTACACACGTGCGCACGAGAAGCAGCATCCCATCCCTGACTTGTGGGGAAGTGGCGGCTGAGAGTTCCCTAACCAAACACCAAATTTGAACACAATCGGATCAGCAGTTGCCCCCACCCACTCCAAATTGTGTGGCGGCGTTCCTGATCCAACAACCCCCGATCTCCCCCACTTTGCCGCTAATGAGCAATTGTTCAAAGGATATTGAAATTAAAGATATTCAGGAAATAATTTAAAGATACTTATTTTGGCTGGGAAATGCTAAAAATTAGGAATACCATGACATTTGCATTGGATTTATATACATTTATCACCAGGTAAGCATATTTATTTTAATTGAATAACTATCAAATGAAAAATGACATAATTATACTGAAATCAGGGTGGGCAACATTTCTTGACTGGGGGAAAAACGGCTCACTGGGGGGGGGGGGGGGGGGGGATTTGCCCCCCCCCCCCCAGTTAACCCTATTTGTAACAGGCTCCTGGCTACCCCTATTTGTAACAGGGGGGGGCGGATTTCGCCCCCCCCCCGGAGATCTCGAGATCTACCCGTCCGATTTTCAAAAATGAAACGGTGTTTGCTTCCCCTCAACACGATCTACATTTCTAAATAATAAAACATCTAAATTTTGGATAGGGAGACAACAGGGGGGCAAAAACTACAAATTTTAGTAGTATTTTTGATCCAACAAAGCTTTCATGTTTATCGACCGATTTTAACACAACTAATAGGAATCGATAGAGATTGAATTGTAAATTGATATATGATGGTGACGTTTGAAAATTCAAAAATCATAGGCGTGTGCAGGTCACTCAATATGGGGGTGAAGTAAATGCGTAATAAAACAATTTTTTTATGTTTTTTTTAATAAATGAAATGGTATGTGATTGTGACATTAGAAAACTTTAATAAATCATTTTTTTTTTGCCATAGGCGGTACCAGGTTAGTGAAAAAGGGAGGTCAAATTGGGAAAAAATATTAACCGCAGACAAGTTGCTACCCAGCACTATAAATATGTTACTGATCGTAGATAGTTCCTTTTAGCATTTTTTACTTCATCATAGGCGTATCCAGGATCCACACTGGGGCGGCACAAGACCTTTTGATAAGTATATTATCCGCTATTATGATACTAACTAGTCAACAGTGACTATTTCACTACAACTTCAATTAATATTGCTTACCCCCCTTTTTACCCTACCTGGACTCGCCTATTATCTTATAATCGTTCGTAGAGTAGCCTGTGGTGCGTGTTTCATTCGAAAACTGCAGTATGTTATGCCATTGTACGCCCATGCCTCTTAGTTTCCTTGCAATAATATGACCCCCTTTCTTCCATTCCTGAGCGCGCCTCTGCCAAAAATGACTTTATTCCCTTTTCTGGCCTCATATGTGCATATATCATTATAAGCTAAACGTCTATTGCGCCGTTATCGCTGGCATATCGTCATCACCATGCCAGTCACCCCTCTTTTCATGTGCCTGAACACGCCCCTGAAACTCTATATGTAATAAATTATGCAAATAATGGAAGCAGAAGCTATCTTTTACATCTTGATAGCTATAAATTTCCCTTACATCGCTCTATTGGCGTCCCGCCAAGCAATGAATTCTTCCTGGAAACCCCCCCCCCCCTTGTCAAGCCCCTGAAACCGCCTCTGCCATGCAATTTGTATCATATTTCATTAACATCAACTAATTTGCACTTGTTGCAATCATCGTAAACCGATGTAACGCTTTCATACGTGAAGCAGTTAGAAAGAAACCCGTGAAGTTCGCATCTCCGTATTATCGCCAAATGTCGCCTCCGAACCCACCCAAAACTGTGCCCTGGAACTGCCTCTGTTCAGGTTAAGAACTTAAAATTTTGACTCCAAATGCGGTATTCAATTCTATGAAAAGTACGAAAATTTCATGGGTTTGCTCCCAGCCGTTCTGGAGATATCTGCGAAAAACATGAGGGGGGAGGGGGCAGAATCCGCCCCCCTGTTACAAATAGGGTTAACATGATAAAATAGGCCCTGATGTTTTCAATGCTAGGAAGCTATATGTAAAGTCTCTTCGCAAAGGAAATGTTGATCAAGATGATGAATATCGTGGCTTCTGTGATGTCAAGCAATCAAAAATCAAGGTTTTGAAGTCAGACGGTAAAGATAACAGGCCATTTCATGCCACTCACCTCACACAGGCTGAGGAAGACATTCTTTACGACGACGGTGAATTTGGATGGGAAAGCCCTGCAGCGTTGCAGAGGACAATGTGATGGCATGCAACACTAATATTTGGTCACCGTGGGCGCCAAGAAAGCAGGCAAATTGCATTGGGGTGACATCCAGCTGAAGATAGATGCAAACAGCCAGGAATATCTTGAATTCAAAGAAAGTGTGATCAAAAGCAGAAGTGGCGGGGCACCCGCTGGCAGTCGGGCTTTTGCTCCAAAAGCGTTTGCAAACCATGAGAATCCTGCGCGCTGCACGGTAGAAACCTTTAAGAAGTTTGCGAGTCACCGACCAGAGAGCATGATGAAAGAGAGCAGCCCTTTCTACCGAGCAATAAACTACCGAAGATCAGAAGAGGACACAGTCTGGTATTGTAATGCACCTCTGGGAAAGAACGGCATCAGCCAGTTCCTGAAAACTGCCTGTCAGAGGGCTGGTGTTCCAGGCCGCAAGACGAATCATTCTGCACGAAGAACTTGCGTTAAGCGAGCCCTGGATGCAGGGTGTCCACGAGAGTATGTGGCCCAACTGACCGGCCACAAGTCTGTCAGCGGTCTGGAAAATTATGCCGAGGCAGACGAGTCAGTCCAGAATTTGCACACGGGCCACATGTATGTGATTTTGGTACTTCCGCTCTGAATATCGTGTTAAATAATTGTCTGGGAAACTCAAAATGCCCACGGACCAAATCGTTTCCCAGATACCTTTAACATTAGCCGCAGCGGGCCGAAAGCTTTTCCCAAAAGCGCATGCTAATGTTGAAAGGATATATCGGCATATGGTAATGATGTTTTACGTTACACATATTTGTGGTTGAGCATTTTAGAGGACGAACTGAACTTGGTGCTATCTTTCAGTGGCTTACGCTTATTGATGCTATATTTCCTTCTTCTTTTTTTCATGCGCCTACCTTGAAATTCAATTAAAAATAGCAGAGGAACTTCTTGATAGGTATTTTATAGTTTGGCTCTATTCAACAAATTGAAGAAGCTTTAAAAAGTAAAATGTAAAAAAGATAAAATAAAACAAGAAGTTATTTATGTAAAAGTTCCGATTTTTACATTGCATTTAATTTATTCATTTCATATACCAGTAAAACACCTTTTTGGGCGATAACCGAGCGGGCGCGCTCTGGCAAAGCTAAAACAGGTTTTACATATGAAATGGTACGGGAGCACACTTGCGCAATGTGCATTGACTGTGTCCCAATAATGAATAACACATTCAATAGTTTTACCGTGGTTATGCCCTAGTATGCATAGTTTTAGGAACGTTGAGCTGAATGGAGATGTAAAAGTAAGATGGCGCTTCCCTGGGACAAACTACATACAAATTAAGAAGTATTAAAATTGTCCATGATCTCCTTTCTCGAATCCTCCAAAAGAGAGTACGTCCTGAGCACTGCATGCTTCATCGTATAAATTAATGCTTATATCAATAAAGCCATTTTTGATCGATATTAAAAAAAATCATTTCGACGTTTGCGTGTGCCACGCGCTGTGGTACCATCCCCTACCCTATCATGACGCATCATACCTAAAACAATATTTATTTCATGGTCCTATCCAATGGTGAAAACACGATCTCAATCGGAGCAGTAGTTGCAAAGTTATTAGCTTCCGGAAAACGTCTGTACGGTTGTGTCGGGCCGGTTCGGGCCGGGTCAAATGTAAATTTGTCTAGTTACCGAGCAGGCGCGAAGCGCCCATGAGGTTGCTCGTCAACTTACTAGACAAATTTACATTTGACCCGGCCCGAACCGGCCCGACACGGCCCGAACTGGCCCGATCCCGCCCGACCACGCCCGACGCGGCCATACAGACGCTTTTCGGAAGCGCCTAGGAGGTTTCTCGCCAACTTATTAGACAAATTTACACTTGACCCGGCCTGACCCAGCCTGACCCGGCCCGACTCGGCCGTACAGACGCTTTTCGAAAGGTAATAACTTTGCAACCACTGCTCTGATTGAAATATGATTTTCCCCATTGGATAGGACCATCAAATCAATTTTGATTTTTTATATAATGCGTTCTGATAGGGGTGGTACCACAGCGCGTGGCACCCGCAGACGTCGAAATTAACAAAAATAATTATTGATCAAAAATGGCTTGATTTAACTAAGCATTCGTTTTTTTATACGCTGAAGCATGCAGCGCTCAGGACGTACTCCCTTTTGGCGGATTCGAGAAAGGAGATCATGTACAATTTAATCAAACTTAATTTTTATGTTGCCATGTATGGAGGCCTGACAATTTTTATGGCGGACTAAAAGGACTAAAAGGACTATGTGTTACTACCACGTGTGCTCCCGTACTGTTTCATATTTCAAACCTGTTTTAGCTATACCAGTGCACGACCGCTCGGTCATCGCCCAAAAAGGCGTTTTACTGGTTTATCTAAGCATTCATTTATACGATGAAGCATGCAGCGCTCAGGACGTATTCCCTTTTGTCGGATTCTAGAAAGGAGATCATGAACAATTCAATACCAGTAAAAACGCCTTTTGGGGCGATGACCGAGCGGGCGCGCTCTGGTAAAGCAAATTAAGTTGTATTAAATTGTTCATGATCCCCTTTCTCGAATCCGCCAAAAGGGGAGTACGACCTGAGCGCTGTATGCTGCATCGTATAAATCAATGCTTAGACCAATACAACCATTTTTGATCAATAATTATTTTTGTTCATTTTGACGTTTGCGTGTGCCACGCGCTGTGGGTACCACCCCTATCAGAACGTACCCATACCAAAAACAAAATTTATTTGATGGATGATGGATTTGATGGTTAATGGTGAAAATCCGATCTCAATCGGAGCAGTGGTTGCAAAGTTATTAGCTTCCGAAAAGCGTATGTACGGCCGGTTCGGGCCGGTTCGGGCCGGGGTAAATTTGTCTAGTAAGTTGACGAGAAACCTCACGGCCGCTTCGCGCCCGCTCGGTAACAACGTAATTTGTATCTAGTTTGTCCCAGGGAAGCAACAGATGCCGCTCGGTTACCGCCGATTAAGGCGTTTTACTGGTAAGTTGACGAGAAGCGGCAGCTTCGCGCCCGATCGCGGTAATGAGAGCAAACGAGAGCAAACGAGGCCCGTTTCTATAGAATCGGGATCGTTTACTCTTGAAAGCTGAGACGAATTGGTTAAAACTTATAACGACCAAAATCGGTAACCCAATAGCAATTGGAGGCAAAATTGTACGTTATCTGTCATTCAATTACCACACTGAGGCTGATGAAAATATCCTGTCATGTTGTGCCAAAAGTTTGCAGGAACATTGCCCATGTAGTGCCCTTAAGGATTCGTGAAGCGAGCTATTCGACGATGCTTAACGTACTGCACTTTCTCCGATGCCAATACAAACCAGCTCTTGGCTTTAGCACATACTTGGGTTTAGCACATACTTGGTTTTAGCACATACTTATCAAGAGAAGATGAAGCGTCTTTAGCAGGAGCTACCGCCTACCAACGCTACACGTCTTATGAGAAACAAACTCAGGACGGGCTGCCATACCTGTATATCCTGTAAGATCTCCATGAATACACTGCTTTGTGATATTCTGCCACCGATTACGGCCAGTTCTCATCTCCTGTTTCTTTTCAGTTGATATGCTAGTTTGCCATTGTCATCGCTATGGTATTCACAATACATGTTAATGGTACCATTAGCAATGACCGAATTTATATAATCGCCCATCCAACTTGAGTGGCTCAGCGAATAACCTCGAGGCAAATTGTATTCCAAAGAATGTGTTTTGAGTCAATGTTCGGGGAAGCTCGGCCCCACGTGTTCGTTATGTTGACGGTCACTAAACCAATAAGCAGTGAGGTGTTTCGGACGCAATTTCAGATGAATGATATCGATATGTTGATACGTAATATTACGAGTGATAATACGGATACGCAGTACCACCGTGGACTACATAAATGTTTTCTGACTGCTGTGCATACTGTCGGCAGTGGCGTCGCCTTTGTTTCAAAACTTGTACGGGCACACATGACATCGAACCTTTCGAGCGGGGAAGGGTATGTGTGTGGGAGGGGAGGGGAGGGGGGGGGGGGGGGGGGGGGGGGGGGTAGGACGTGATCTTTTGCAAGGGTGTCAATACGGTGTTTAAAAGAAAACCAGTCACTTTCATAATGGGATTTTTAGCGCTGAGATAGCAGTTTTGGAGGTCATTTGGTGACATCACTTACTGCATACTCTGGTTGTAAGGACTCTCCTGCTGAATATATGATATGTTTTGTCCCATGTCATTCAGCGCTGTGTCAGCGCGTTACTGGACCAGCGAGCGAACCATTCGCCCATCACAATTGTACCCTAGTTATGTAAGCAATGATGAGATAATCATTATATTTGCACTTACTAATTATATAAACCAGTAAAACTTCTTTTTGGGGCGATGACCGAGCGAGCGCTGCTCTGGTAAAGCTAAAACAGGTTTGAAATATGAAACGGTAAGGGAGCACACGTAATACAGTCATTTTAGTCCTCCAGAAAAATTGTCAGGCCTCAATGCGTGCCAACATAAAAATTAAGTTGCATTAAATTGTTCATGATCTCCTTTCTCAAATCCGCCAAAAGGGAGTACGTCCTGAGCGCTGCATGCTTCAGCGTATACATTAATGCTTAGAATAATAAAAATAATAGCAATTTTTCATCAATAATCATTTTTGCAAGGTTTTTTTGTTCATTTCGACGTTCGCGTGTGTGCCAACTTCCACGTGCTGTGTACCACCTCTATCAGAACGCACCATACCAAAAACAAAATTGATTTGATGGACCTATCCAATGGTGATAACCCAATCTCAATCGGGGCAGTGGTTGCAAAGTTATTAGCTTCCGAAAAGCGTCTGTATGGCCGGGTCGGGCCAGGTCAGGCCAGGTCAGGCCGGGTCGGGCCGGGTTGGGCCGGGTCGGGCCGGGTCGGGCCGGGTCGGGCCGGGTCGGGCCGGGTCGGGCCGGGGTCGGGCCGGGTCGGGCCTGTCGGGCCGGGTCGAGTCGGGTCGGGGCCGGGTCGGGCCGGGTCGGGCCGGCTCGGGCCGGGTCGGGCAAGGTCGGGCGGGGGTCGGGCCGGGTCGGCCGGGTCGGGCCGGGTCAAATGTAAATTTGTCTAGTAAGTTGACCAGAAACCTCACGGACGCTTCGCGCCCGCTCGGTATAACAACATGCGCCATGTTCTAATTTTGCGCCACTTTCGCAATCTATACTGAAAATGCGTGTATGTTATCGAAATATATTGCTTTCGAACTAAATTGTTTTTTGGGTACATCTGGATAATTTAGCCTTTTTTGTTGCAAAAAATAGCCTAAAAGTGGGGCGGCCATGGTCTCCCGGCCCGCTTGTTCCTACGCTTGTCACATTTTCACTCAGGTCAATATTGAGGTCACCAGAGGTCATCGAAGGTCAAATTTGGTATGTTCAGGACTTCGCTCCAGAAACACCCCAAATATTTAGGGAACTATGATAGCTTGGAACAAACGGAGAAACGCAATCGAAAGCTCTTGAAAAATGATATCGCTTAGGTGTCTTCAAATTCCATATAAGGTCAATAGCTTAGGCTCCAGACTCCAGAGGTAAACAAAGGTTATGTTGGCATTTTCTTCCCAAAAGTTGTTCGTGCATAACTTCTAACTAACAAAGATAGGACAATAATGTTAACGCCATCGTGCTGGCCTCGTCAAGACGATCCGAACCATACTTATGGAAACCGGATCGGGCCAAGTTTAAAATATGACCTCAGGTCAAGGTCATTTGGTGACCCAGGTTGGTCATGTTGCATATCGGGAGACGCATCTAGACGATATAAACACTGAGGTATCAGTCACACGTCTCTAACTAGCACGTCTCTAGCACTCCCGTTTGCTCCTTGCATTTCCTAAAATTTCAGGAGGCGCACCCAAACATCCCCCTATCCAGCACGGCGCGGGGTAGGCCTAATGCACTGTGGCTTGGATCCATGTAAAATAAAACGCGCGTGCATCAGCGTTTGTTAGCGCCAGGAGGAAGCCAAATACAGCTCAGTACAAATACGGCCTGACCATTTATGTTACTGGACTAGTGACTAACACGCGAGTGTTTTGTTTTGCTCCCTCGCGTATTTTGCAATATCTCGTAAACTACCGCCAATATCGTCCCCAAACTTTCAGTATTACCCGCTTTCACATCGAGCACCGCCCACTAAACGGCTAAACGTTTTAAATAATGGCAAGGGCAAAATGTCAATGCCTCTTGCCATTTTCTCACATACTCCTATTCCGAACTCCAGCGAAAAACGTTAACATTTCATTCCAACTGGCCATTTGTACATTCAAGTTGGGGATGGGACAATACTATGTTTTCTTTTTCAGCTGAGCAATAAGTTCCATGAATATAGGTAATTCGTCACGATTAGTCACAAATATTCCATCTGAAGATAATTATAATATACAAATTTCAGGTATCGATATCTCTAAATTATAATATACAAATTTCAGGTATCGATATCTCTAAATCTGCACCTTCAAATGGTTCCGCAAACGTGTTCGGACAGTCCGTACAAGTTTTTGGAGGCTCGCCAACTTGTACGGACACTGTCCGTACTGTCCGTAGTGGTGGCGTCACCCATGGACACTGTCCGTACTGTCCGTAGTGGTGGCGTCACCCATGGACACTGTCCGTACTGTCCGTAGTGGTGGCGGCATCCATGGACACTGTCCGTACTGTTCGTAGTGGTGGCGTCACCCATGGACACTGTCCGTACTGTCCGTAGTGGTGGCGTCACCCATGGACACTGTCCGTACTGTCCGTAGTGGTGGCGTCACCCATGGACACTGTCCGTACTGTCTGTAGTGGTGGCGACACCCATGGACACTGTCCGTACTGTCCGTAGTGGTGGCGTCACCCATGACACTGTCCGTCTGTCGTAGTGGTGGCGACACCCATGGACACTGTCCGTACTGTCCGTAGTGGTGGCGACATCCATGGACACTGTCCGTACTGTCCGTAGTGGTGGCGACACCCATGGACACTGTCCGTACTGTCCGTAGTGGTGGCGACACCCATGGACACTGTCCGTACTGTCCGTAGTGGTGCGACACCCATGGACACTGTCCGTACTGTCCGTAGGTGTGGCGACATCCATGGACACTGTCCGTACTGTCCCGTAGTGGTGGCGACACCCATGGACACTGTCCGTACTGTCCGTAGTGGTGGCGTCACCCATGGACACTGTCCGTACTGTCCGTAGTGGTGGCGTCACCCATGGACACTGTCCGTACTGTCTGTAGTGGTGGCGACGCCCATGAACACTGTCCGTACTGTCTGTAGTGGTGGCGACGCCCATGAACACTGTCCGTACTGTCTGTAGTGGTGGCGACACCCATGGACACTGTCCGTACTGTCTGTAGTGGTGGCGACGCCCATGGACACTGTCCGTACTGTCCGTAGTGGTGGCGACACCCATGGACACTGTCCGTACTGTCTGTAGTGGTGGCGACGCCCATGGACACTGTCCGTACTGTCCGTAGTGGTGGGCGGACGCCCCCATGGACACTGTCCGTACTGTCTGTAGTGGTGGCGACGCCCATGGACACTGTCCGTACTGTCTGTAGTGGTGGCGACGCCCATGGACACTGTCCGTACTGTCTGTAGTGGTGGCGACGCCCATGGACACTGTCCGTACTGTCTGTAGTGGTGGCGGACGCCCATGGGACACTGTCCGTACTGTCTGTAGTGGTGGCGACGCCCCATGGACACTGTCCGTACTGTCTGTAGTGGTGGCGACGCCCATGGACACTGTCCGTACTGTCTGTAGTGGTGGCGACGCCATGGACACTGTCCGTACTGTCTGTAGTGGTGGGCGACGCCCATGGACACTGTCCGTACTGTCTGTAGTGGTGGCGACGCCCATGGACACTGTCCGTACTGTCTGTAGTGGTGGCGACACCCATGGACACTGTCCGTACTGCCCGTAGTGGTGGCGTCACCCATGGACACTGTCCGTACTGTCTGTAGTGGTGGCGACGCCCATGGACACTGTCCGTACTGTTCGTAGTGGTGGCGACGCCCATGGACACTGTCCGTACTGTCTGTAGTGGTGGCGTCACCCATGACTGTCGGACACAAATAGGCGTGATAACTTTGCATGTCGGCAAGCCCAATGTTTTGATGGAGCCACCCCTTTTCTGGACCTCGAAGATTTTGACTTTTTTATTTAATATATATAAATTTAGTCCGAATGTTTTTGAATGGATGGATTCCGAGGTCAGGCCCCGCACTAAGCATAGCTTGTTTGCGCAGGCCCTGACCCCACCACCCGATCAAGCAATTCCTGGCGTCCGGCAGAATTTAGAAGCGAAAGTTTGCGTGCCCGACATACCTGGACACGGTCCGCCCGCCCTCTGACGTCACCTGACCTTGAGTGCGACCGCTGCCATCGGCCGCAGGCCGTCCCAGTCAGGGGAATAGCGAGCGCCGAAGCGACTCGAACCGGGCTGCCACTACCGGGTGAGGTCAGAATTCCAGAACTGAGCTACAGGGGCGGACGAATTATATTACTACCTTGGGTTATTATATTTGCATGTGGCTTACCTATACACGTAAGGTTACTTCCCTGAAATAATATATAATCCATAAGATTTGTGTGATGGTTTTTGTGATGAGTTTGTTGACAGTGTGCCGCTGGCCATGTGTGCGCTGTGCAGTGTGCGTGAGTCGCCGGGTGTCGCTGGTTGTCGCCTCAGCGCCGCTCGGCCGCTCCAGTATTGATCGTATCAGGCCCAGTCGGCTGCGGGGCCGCCTGTCGCCAGTAACACCGCCAGTTGAGCCGGGCAGAGCCGCGGCACCAGTCAGCCGCGGCACGTCACCAGAAGTCAGAGGTCAGTGGTCAGCGATGAGTGGTCAGCGGTCAACAGTCAGAGGTCAGCAGCCAGCGGTCCCCGGTCACGGTCAGATGTCAGTGGTCAGAAGTCAGCAGTCCGCGGTCAGCGGTTAGAGATCAGTGGGGCAGGTGCCAGCAGTCATGGACTAACCTCAAAAGCCAGAGGTCAGCAGCCAACAGTCAGCGCCGCGCGGTCGGCCGTCAGTGGCCAGAAACCAGCGCAGTCAGCCGTCAGTGGTCAGCAGCTGACGACAGAGCGGCATGGCCCAAGAGGAGGAGTCGTCACATCTCATCTCTGTTCAGCTCCCGGCGAAAATCATCTGCCAGGACACCCCAACTCTCGTTATTAGTGATGAGATGCAGAACGAAACCGGCACGGACGGACGGAGCGTGGGGCCAACAGCAAGACAATACTGGAGAGCCCCACACAGCCCCGAGCCGGACACCCGCCACAGCCGACAGGGACAGACAGGTGAGACACAGGGGCAGACAGGTGAGGTACAGGGACAGGCAGGTGATAAACGGAGACAGATAGGTGAGGTACAGGGACATACAGGTGAGACACAGGGACAGACAGGTGAGACACAGAGACAGACAGGTGAGATACAGGGACAGAGAGGTGAGGTACAGGACAGACAGGTGAGGTACAGGGACAGACATGTGAGACACAGGGACAGACAGGTGAGGTACGGGACAGACATGTGAGACACAGGGACAGACAGGTGAGGTACAGGACAGACATGTGAGACACAGGGACAGACAGGTGAGACACAGGGACAGACAGGTGAGATATAGGAACAGACAGGTGAGGTACAGGGGACAGACATGTGAGGTACAGGGACAGCCAGGTGAGACACAGGGACAGACAGGTGAGGTACAGGGACAGACATGTGAGATATAGGAACAGACAGGTGAGGTACAGGGACACAGGGACAGCGGGAGAAGGGAGAGGGAGAGGGAGAGGGAGAGGGAGAGGGAGAGGAGAGGGAGAGGGAGAGGGAGAGGGAGAGGGAGAGGGAGCAGGGAGAGGGAGAGGGAGAGGGAGAGTGAGAGGGAGAGGGAGAGGGAGAGGGGGAGAGGGGGAGAGGGGGAGAGGGGGAGAGCAAGAGCGAGAGAGAAGAGAGAGAAGAGAGAGAAGAGAGAGATAGAGCTAGAGCTAGAGCTAGAGCTAGAGCTAGAGCTAGAGCTAGAGCTAGAGCTAGAGCTAGAGCTAGAGCTAGAGCTAGAGCTAGAGCTAGAGCTAGAGCTAGAGCTAGAGCTAGAGCTAGAGCTAGAGCTAGAGCTAGAGCTAGAGCTAGAGCTAAGCTAGAGCTAGAGCTAGAGCTAGAGCTAGAGCTAGAGCTAGAGCTAGAGCTAGAGCTAGAGCTAGAGCTGAGCTAGAGCTAGAGCTAGAGCTAGAGCTAGAGCTAGAGCTAGAGCTAGAGCTAGAGCTAGAGCTAGAGCTAGAGCTAGAGCTAGAGCTAGAGCTAGAGCTAGAGCTAGAGCTAGAGCTAGAGCTAGAGCTAGAGCTAGAGCTAGAGCTAGAGCTAGAGCTAGAGCTAGAGCTAGAGCTAGAGCTAGAGCTAGAGCTAGAGCTAGAGCTAGAGCTAGAGCTAGAGCTAGAGCTAGAGCTAGAGCTAGAGCTAGAGCTAGAGCTAGAGCTAGAGCTAGAGCTAGAGCTAGAGCTAGAGCTAGAGCTTGAGAGCTAGAGATAGAGCTAGAGCTAGAGATAGAGATAGAGATAAGAGATAGAGATTGAGATTGAGATTGAGATTGAGATTGAGATTGAGATTGAGATTGAGATTGAGATTGAGATTGAGATTGAGATTGAGATTGAGATTGAGATTGAGATTGAGATTGAGATTGAGATTGAGATTGAGATGAGATTGAGATTGAGATTGAGATTGAGATTGAGATTGAGATTGAGATTGAGAT
>JAXIVJ010005979.1:0-27500 GCA_036785665.1 Chirona hameri | reverse complement strand
GGTCTTCGAGCATCAATTATCCACATATTGTGTGTTTTTTTTTACCTCGGGTCATCTCAGGTGAGGTCACCAGGTCACGTCGAGTGATCTTACCTCCAAACATAGTTGCGGTCGTGCCAAAGTCACGGGGGTTGATCGAACGATTTCAAACTCACAGAAGTTAATTGGAGCATAGGTTTCGACAATTCGTTTAACTCGGATATGTTTGTATCGGTGATTAAAGGGCAGGTCAATTTCGTGACCTACCCATTACAAGGCAATGGGAAAATATTTGTTAAAAATGCTTCTTATTCAGAGGATATGCAATACCTAGATCAGGCCAATTCTTGCATACTCATGTTATTTTAGCTCACTCTTGACCCAGGTGCAACTGTCCCTCAGTGACTTATGCAAGGTCAGCTGAGGACACCTGAGGTCACTAGCACTTTTTTGTCAATGACTCTTTATATAATGAATATAGAGACGTGCAACTCGCATTGCTGTATTTGTCTTGCTGATATGCATCTCTCCATATGCAACATTATCTACTTCACAAATGACCTTGACCTGAGGTCAAATTTTGAACTTGACCCAATCTGGTCATCGTGAATACGGTTCGAAGTGCGTCGACGAGACAAACACGATGGCGTTGAAATGATTGCCGTATCTTCATTAGGTAAAACGATGTGCACGAAAAACTTCTTGGGGAAAAAACTTCTTGGAAGACAACTTTCACCTCCAGAGGGTCCACTCTGCCTCCATAAGACCATCTCCAGAGGGCCCCTCTGGTTTCACGACGGCCATTCTAGCCTCCAGAGGGTCCATGCTGACGGTGACCTCCAGAGGGCCCCTGAATGTGGCCTCCAGAGAGCCTACTCTGACCTCCAGAGGGCCCACTGCTGCCTCTACATCCAGAGGGCCCACTTCAGCCTCCAGAAGGCCAATTCTGACCTCCAGAGGGCTGCTGGCTTCCAAAGGGCCTAATCCGTCCTCCAAAGAGTCCACTCTGGCTTCCAGAGGGCCCACTTCTGCCTCCCGAGGGCCAACTCTGACCTCCAGAGGACCCACTATGGCCTTCATAGGCCCACTCATGTCTCTAGAGGGTCAACTCTGGCCTCCAGTGAGCCCCTCTGGCTCCCAGAGGGCCCACTCTGAACTCTAGAAGGCCCATTCGGACCTACAGAGCCCACTCTGGCTTTCAGATGGCCCCTTTGGCCCGTTGGCCTTCATGGGGCTCTCGGGATACCATTGGTCCCTTCTGACCTCCAGAGGGCCCACTCCGGCCTACAGGGGGCCCAGTTTGATCTCCAGAGGACCCTCTCCGACCTCCAGAGGGCCCAATTTGGCCTCGAGAGGACTCGCTTTAGCCTCCAGGGGCCATTCTGGCATCCAGTTGGCCTCCTCTCTGACCTCTAGAGGGACCATTCTCACCTGGAGCCAAGGCGGGCCCTTCGGGCCCACCTGAGCCCCAAGTGACTTTGGACGGGGGGGGGGGGGGGGGCATGACCCGGATGCCCCCCCCCCTTGCGACCGCCTTTGGAGCGACGCAGCTCTCACTTCAGGAAGACTTAGACGAGATTCACAACTATGGTCGGGAATGGGTGATAACTTTCAACACCACAAAAACGATCCAACAAACATTTTCACATAAACGCACTCAACAAGCACCAACACTCACATTTGGAGGTGATCCGATACCAATTCGAGAAAGTCACACACATCTTGGTATAACTTTCTCTAAAGACCTCCGATTCCACGAACACGTCAACAAAATCTGTCATAAAATCAACAGAACATTAAGCCCCCTATATCCTATAGCACAGCACTTGCCACGGCCCATTCTCGACCTAATCTACAAAATGTACATCAGACCGCACTTCGACTATTGTGACGTTATCTATGAAGTACATATTACCATACAGGACTCCACTAGACTAGAGACATTGCAAGATCGGGCCGGGAGACTGGTGACAGGGGCACTATTTCGAACATCTACCGACAAATTACGGTTAGAACTGGGCTGGGACGCGCTGACTACAAGACGACGCATACACAGACTTAAACTGTATCACAAACTGAACGACCATAAACAACACACTCCACACTATGTCACGTCCATTATACCGAACACCCGAGCACAGGACATCAACATCACTACTAGAAACGCAAACACTCACACACACTAGATCCCCTCACCGTACAGCATGTTATCAGCATTCATTCTTTCAAGCAACCAGTAGACAATGGAACCAGTTACAGGACACCACGCGTCAACTCTCACACAAAATATACAAAAAGCAACTTCGCGAGCAGCTGGGTTTGTCTGATCCACCGTATTATAACACTGCGAAGTCGAAGGAGGGGAACATATTACATACTAGATTGCGTAATGATATGACACATCTGAATTCACATTTATTTATAATCCAAAAATCTTCTACCCCTGCATGTGAGTTCGGGCATAAAGTTAAAACCCTCGTCATTTCGTTCTTTATTGTCTTAAGTATAACAAACTAAGAATTTAATTAATTATCAACATAACACAAATCATAGGCAACTCATTTACCAATCAATCACCACCCGAACAACTTAAAACACTAATGCACGGCGCAAATCTCTCTGGCGTCGACGGTCGGGCGATGGCCCGTGAGTTAAACACAAATCCTTCTGAACTCAGGCAGATTCACTAGCATGTAAATTAAATTATCATTATAGAAGTTAATGTGGCTGGTGTCCGTGGCGAGTTGAGCGGCGGCTGGTAACGTTCACATCGCTGAGTGTTGGGTGCCTCGCGCCGCAGCGGCGGCTGGAGTTGAAGGGGTTATACGGGTTTTCGTCCTGAAAGTAAATGCACTCTTTTGCAGTTGTATGAGCTTTAAACACGTTTAAGACATATAACAGGGACCTCAATGCTCATTCAGTCCATTATTTCAGCAATTATCAGCGTTAAAACTTGGGCGTTTTTTCGAGACTAGTATCAGATAACGAGTACTTGATCGGCACTACTGTCCACCACTTTTATCTTAAGATCAATTTTAGAGTTTTGAATTATCTGCAAGTCCTACACTGGATCACACAATTATTATGCAATTCAAAACTGACGGGACTTTGTATTACTACACACTGTTCGTTGAGGTTTTGTGTTGTTGTGGATTTCTCATCTCCGGCCTTTAGCGTTGAGAATTTGGTGGTGGCGTATTCATTTTTTGGCATGAAAATTCATGAAAAATATAGAATTTTATGGGAAAACTAGATAACTGCTGCTGTCGTTGGAACAAAACAAGTTTATTTTCTTTCAAATATTGCTTATTTTACCGGAAATATGCCATAAGTGAGGTGTTTTTATTAGCATAAAAGAGATGACTGGCTCTGCCTCAGCCGGTCCTGCAGAAAATACGCGGTGGCATCACCGCGCACTTTGGAATGTCCTTACGTGCAGAAGAGGTCATTTCCGGAAAAATGTGGCTACCGTGGGACTTCTACCACCTGTATAAGTACGTTTTACTATGTAAGTCAATTATTCTGGGAAAACCCGTATAATCCCTTTAAGCGGAATTTTGTTATACCCAGATCCCAGACGTGGTGCGCTGATATAAGCGCAATTAGTGCTTTTGCACCATGTCGGAAAGTATCGTGTTTTATAGCGCATGTAATGAATAATAAACGTGATGATGATGATGATGCTGATGATGATGGAGGCAAGACAGGTGAGCTACAGCAAAGACATAATAAGAAACGGTCACTACTGGGCACACCTGGGACCAGGGCTAATAAAAAACCTCCATCCTGACATCGGCGTCGGCGACCAGCCGTTGACCCAGGATTCCAAAAGTGGAGACCAGAGCCACACGATAAAAGATCAGATCAAAATGTATTTGAACTCAGTTATAATCTCACCAGTCGGACTCGAACAATGTTGATAAAGTGGCAGCTCTAGTACCCATGCCACTGTATGGGATACGTTTTAGTATTTAACTGCATGATTTTTCCAGTGCAAAACGGGGTTCCCCTTCTACTACGGACGAACGATCCAATGCTCACAAAAACAACTGTCTACTACGAACCCTTTTCTACTACGGGCGGCGGTTGGCATAGGACGGCGCTTTTCTGGCGACTACAGTGTTAAACCAATGGCATACCAGGGGCCCGTAAACGCCAACGAGACGGCGGCCGGTGGTCACCGTGGTCGTCGCCCGAACGTAGTAGCAGTTGTATATTTTGAACTACATATGGCAGCTGGCAGGCAGCTCCCATATGGCGTCTGCACCAGCTCGGTTGGCGGTTGGCTCCATTCTTTGTGATGTGCGAGGTCGACGGTTTTGAAAGCTGGTGTCGTTTTTTAACTTGATTTGGTTGTATAAGCTATTCCCGGAGAGCCAATTCGCTTCTGGAGGACGGTGGACCAGCTGGATAGCACAGCAATGTAAGTCAATAGCCGCCCCCTAGCGTCGCTCCTCAGTTTTCTAGTGTTTTGCGCGATTTTAAGTGTCGGCCACCTGCAAGATTTGCCTGGTATTCGCAATTAGTGTTTTCGGACCGACCGAAGTGATTTTCGTGCCTCTTTTTTTCGTGTTTAATATGGTTTTCCTCATTTAGTATTTCCAATAATTGGCCATGGGTCTCGCCTGTCGAAACTCCTTTCTACCGCTTCTGGAAAAGGCTACCATCGCCGTCTCCACCAATCGCAAGGCTGCGCACTCCCCTGCCGTCTCAAGTCTACCGTCGGCGTCGACAGCAGCCCACGCGCCGGACAGGGGAACTCTGTCCACATGGCCGACCCTCCTGCCGCCATCAATCACTCGCCACCCGGCGCCCACTCGCCACCCGGGCAGTGGCGGCGTAAGGCGGCACCGCAGGGGGAGATGAGCCGGCTATCGCGTCCAGGCACGTCGTCGTCACGCCATCGATGAGGAACATCAACGACGCCTAAACCAAGGCTGTGCTCTGATCCCCCTCACAGGCCCTGAATCCGCCTCTGGAACGGGGATCATGATCTCCAGTCGCCGGGTCACGCCCATGGGGCGAGAACCGGCGGCTGAGGAAAGGTCAGAGGGGGACCTATGGAGGTCAGAGGTGGGCCCCTGGAGGCCAGAGGGGGTCCTTTGGAGGTCAGAAAGGCCCCTGAAGGCCAGAGGGGGTCCTATGGAGGTCAAAGGCCCCTTCTCAAATGCAGGCCCCCTCTCAAATGGAGGCCCTTTTTTTTACTTGACTTGAGCTCTACCTTGTACCGGGGCTCTACCGTGAACCGGAGCTCTACCGTGAACCGGGGCTCTACCGTGAACCGGGGCTCTACCGTGTACCGGGGCTCTATCGTGTACCTGGGCTCTACCGTGTACCTGGGCTCTACCCGGGGCTCTACCGTGTACCTGGGCTCTACCGTGTACCGGAGCTCTACCGTGAACCGGGGCTCTACCGTGTACTGGGGCTCTACCGTGTACCGGGGCTCTACCGTGTACCGGGGCTCTACCGTGTACCAGGGATCTACCGTGTACCGGGGCTCTACCGTGTACCGGGGCTCTACCGTGTACCGGAGCTCTACCTTGTACCGGGGCTCTACCGTGAACCGGAGCTCTACCGTGTACCAGGGCTCAACCGTGTACCTGGGCTCTACCGTGTACCTGGGCTCTACCCGGGGCTCTACCGTGTACCTGGGATCTACCCGGGGCTCTACCGTGTACCTGGGCTCTACCCGGGGCTCTACCGTGTACCGGGGCTCTACCCGGGGCTCTACCGTGTACCTGGGCTCTACCCGGGGCTCTACCGTGTACCTGGGTTCTACCCGGGGCTCTACCGTGAACCGGAGCTCTACCGTGTACCAGGGCTCTACCGTGTACCTGGGCTCTACCGTGTACCTGGGCTCTACCCGGGGCTCTACCATGTACCTGGGCTCTACCCGGGGCTCTACCGTGAACCGAAGCTCTACCGTGTACCAGGGCCCTACCGTGTACCTGGGCTCTACCGTGTACCTGGGCTCTACCCGGGGCTCTACCGTGTACCTGGGCTCTACACGGGGCTCTACCGTGTACCTGGGCTCTACCCGGGTCTCTACCGTGAACCGGAGCTCTACCGTGTACCAGGGATCTACCGTGTACCTGGACTCTACCGTGTACCTGGGCTCTACCGTGCACCTGGGCTCTACCCGGGGCTCTACCGTGTACCTGGGCTCTACCCGGGGCTCTACCGTGTACCTGGGCTCTACCCGGGGCTCTATCGTGTACCGGGGCTCTACTGTGTACCGGGGCTCTATCGTGAACCGGGGCTCTACCGTGAACCGGGGCTCTACCCGGAGCTCTACCGTGAAGTGTCAGTCTGATACCGTTATTTATTTAGGGATGTCTGGTGGTCCCGGTATGGGTAGTCCACAGTCGCGGCCTTTCCGGGCGGTTTTCTGAGGCCCTGATCGATGTGCGTCAGCACGTTTTGTCAGCACAGCCTTTCTATTGCCTTCGCACAGCCGACCTTTGTGGTCACGTGACATGACGTAGGCAGAATACTGGGTTGTGATTGGTAGAGAGGCAGAATACTGGGCCGTGATTGGTGCTGACAAACGTGCTAACAAAACGTGCTGACACACATCGATCAGGGCCTGAATGTACGAGTCGTATGCTTTTACTGGCGTTGAATTATCTTTGCAGAGGAACGGACACTGAAATCTATGCCCATTACATGGATGGAATTATTTAATAAACGTTGCTATGGAATCCCTGATATGATGTGAACTAGAGCGGTTGCTATACTATAAACTAAAGAATCTTAATATTAATTTAAGTACCAGTAAACCCTATTTCACTACGTCTAAGTGCGGCTGCTGCATATTTTCAGTTGAATTCCACTGCCAACTCTGAGGATGCAAACACATAACGATGTTTGTTCCGACGTGTTCTATGACGACGTAGGTATGTTTGTATATCACTCGCTGAGTGTGCCGACTGCTGTCTTTCAGATCCTGGGAAGGAGGTGACTACTCAGAATCGGTGGAAAAAGATCCGAAAAGCAATATTTTCGAAGAGGACCCGAAAGGTGCGTGCTGTGTTCGTAGCGA
Organism: Chirona hameri; assembly: GCA_036785665.1. Taxonomy (NCBI): domain Eukaryota; kingdom Metazoa; phylum Arthropoda; class Thecostraca; order Balanomorpha; family Balanidae; genus Chirona; species Chirona hameri. The sequence continues at coordinate 20,479 of JAXIVJ010005979.1, read as the reverse complement.
AAGGAACAACTGAATTCGGTATGTTTCTGAATTGGACTAGTTCTCAGTTGTATTGATCGGTGACCTATTCTTAATATTATGTCTCTTCTGCTATCTTTACTTTTTTGCTGTCTACCCTTAAATTTGCATCACCCTGAAAGGTCGGTTAACCCGGCATTGACTGGGGTCCTCAGCCGAACGCCATTGACTGGGGGGGGGGGGGGGGGGGGGCGTGGGGCGGGGGGGGGGGGGCGTTAAACGCCCCTTGGCTATCTTCAGAACCAATTATCGCAGCGAGACGCGCAAGGCGGCATTTGAAATCTCTCAATGAGATGAATTTAAAGCATGCTCGAAAATTTCATAGTGAGGTCAAATATCAGGTCACGGTCAGGTCGAAGGCAAGATTGACGTATTTTAGTTTATGGGCCATACTTTCCAGCAAAAGCCATTGATTACGACCATGATCACCCAAAAGTACTGCCAAAGGTAGTATACACATCCCGCATGGGCTAAAGTGAGATTGTTGGCAAAGGTCAAGGTCAATGTCAGGTCACAGAAAATCACTATGCGCAAAATATCTACGAAAGTCATGCAACACATGTTTTATGGGTTATTTGCCACGTAGAATTCGATAGTGATAGTAATTTTATCAACTGAATTCATTTACGTGAAGTTATTGTCAAGTTCAGGTCAAGTGCAGGTCACTGAAGGTCACAATTTGAAATTGATAAATATAAATAAAGAAGGCATGTTTATGGACCAGTTTTCTCTCAGGAATACAATGCTGGCATTCATTTCTCTGTATCTCGTCAATACAAGCCAAGAAACGCAATTTCAAAATATGACGTCATGAGTTGCCCATACTTTAGATGTCATAAGGCAGTCAAAAATGAAGATATCTGTTTGAAATTTGGTATAGTAGTTGCCTAAGTATAGTTCTCCGATATATCTTCCAGTTTTTTAATTAAAAAAAAATACTTTGTGATAATTCCCCCCCCAATTTTTGTTTCAAGTTCTGGGGGGTCAACAAATAAAATGTAAAAACAAATCTGAGATAGCTGTTTTGTAGCTCTTGCAATTTCCTATCTTTTGGCGTTTTTCGATTGCATTTTGCTTCAAATATGACATTTGTACGGCCTGTCAAAGTTTAGCTGATTTGGGTGTAAAACTCGTGTGTAGTGACTAGTGACGTCACTAAATGCGCTATAACTCGATAAAAAATCTGACGAAATTTCTTAATTTTTCACAAACGAAGTTGTACGTTGATAGCGCTATTAGGTTTTCAGCTATTGCGAAGATTCATCAGGGGGGCGTTAAACGCCCCCCCCCCCCCCCCAGTCAATGGCGAGTTAAATGCAGTTTCTTATATCATACTTTATCGGTTTACTCATAGTAGTTAAATGTTTTGTGTTCGTTTAATGTGCGAAGAAATGTTGCCTTACATGACCCGTTTTGTTTCAGATAATTTGTGGGATCGTGTTAGCGATATGTATCACCATCTCGTGGGTCGGAGCCACCCAGTTTATCAAGATGACGTATTACGGCAGCGAAGTCGGCCAACTTCCGAACAAAACCAGCGATATCTTCCGAACCCTGCATCAGGTCAGTAAGGATGTCACGTCCTTCAACTTCAGAGACAGGTTAATATGAGTGCAGAGTTTTAGCAGTAAGTACAGAAACAAAATAATATTAAACTTCAACTATTAGACATAGACATATTAAAGTATAAAGTTGCCTACTTTTTATCGGCTACTAGTCGTTTCATTGTTCGTTTCGATTTTGTTTCGCTTTAGAAACGAAATAACTTTAAGAAGTACAGATAGAGATACAGATACAGAAGTACAGATACAGCCGCCACATCGGCCGTCACTAACTAATGAGTAGCGCTGTAACGATGTTAAAATCATGCCGTTCCATGAGGTCATATACATTATGCATAGTTTGGTGTCGCTGCGCTACTGCAATTAATGCAAAGACGTCAGCTTTGATCGGCGGTTGCGTGCTGGTTTCTTGACTATGGAAATTGAAGTTGGCTCTCTCATATGATTGGCTCCGTTTGTAGGTGAGGCTGTTACCTTGCCGCTCTGTTAACATGGCAGACTCAACTGTTGATGGTCATCCGGGGGCTGATTTAATATTTGCCAGAAATTATTCATGGTTCCAATTTATCGATACAAGTGTCTCCAGATCCCTGTGCCGCCGTTGCTGGTAATCTGAATTGGACGGGGGCACCGGAAATGAGAAGTGTTTTCAATATTTCAACCTAAATGACAGTCGGATCTGTATCTAAATGTCAATCTGATTTGTAACTTTATATCGGGTTTTCGTCTGATAGATGTGACTTACTGTTTGCTTTCCAACGCTAGGTGTTGCTCAGTTTGCTGTCCCGTCGTCTCTATGTCCGCCTGGTCGGACCAGCGTGCGTGTTGGTCTGCTGTCCTGCTGCTGTCCTGCTGTCCTGCTGTCCTGCGGTCCTGCTGTCCTGCTGTCCTGCTGTCCTGCTGTCCTGCTGTCCTGCTGTCCTGCTGTCCTGCTGTCCTGCTGTCCTGCTGTCCTGCTGTCCTGCTGTCCTGCTGTCCTGCTGTCCTGTTGTCCTGTTGTCCTGTTGTCCTGTTGTCATGTTGTCCTGTTGTCCTGCTGTCCTGCTGTCCTGCTGTCCTGCTGTCCTGCTGTCCTGCTGTCCTGTTGTCCTGTTGTCCTGTTGTCCTGTTGTCCTGTTGTCCTGCTGTCCTGCTGTCCTGCTGTCCTGCTGTCCTGCTGTCTGCCTGTATGTTTGCCTGGTCGGACCGGCGCGGCGTGCGTGAGGTCGGTGTGCCGCTGCTGTCCTGTTAGTCAGGGCGTCCAAACAAACGGTGCAGTACGCTGGCGTCGGCTCGCCCGGGACACCCCAAACAACGGGCCTGACGAGCGGCCCTGAGACACGCAGTCGTCAGACACGGGCTGCCTCGGTTACTGCACACTATCCGACTATCGACCTGGCACGGGCCGACCACCGACCCTGGCCTGCTCGGCTGCAGGGCATCATATGGCAGAAGTGTTGGCTATTTAGACGGATTAACAGACGGATAGACGGACAGATGGATGTTTGGATGCAGGTCAGATTGATATTTTGGTTGAAATATCAACGTTTTTTATTTCTGTCGGCTCGTCTAAATCAGGCCAACAGTGACAGCGGCTCAAATAATTTGGAGGTATTACATTTGTTTAACCCGGCATTGACTGGGGTCTCAGCAGAACGACATTGCCTGGGGGAAGAGGGGGGCGGGGGGGGGGCGTTAAACGCCTCCCCCTGGTTATCTTCCGAACCAATGATCGCAGCTAGACGCGCAAGGCGGCAATCGAACGCTCTCAATAAGACAAATATAAAGCATGCTCAACAATGCCAACGTGAGGTCAAGTGTAAATGTTAGGTCATGGTCAGGTCAAATGTCAACATCGGCGTATGTGAGTTTATGGGCCATACTTTCCATCCAAAGCCTTCGATTACGACCAGTTTCACCCACAGTGCTGCCAAAGGTATGATACATATCCCGCATGAGCTAAAGTGAGATTGTTAGCCAAGGTCAAGGTCAAGGTCAGGTCACAAAAGGTCACTATGCTCAACATATCTACGAAAGTTATGCAACACATGTTTTATGAGTTATTTTCCACGTATAATTCGATAATGATAGTCATGTTACCACTTGACTTCATTTACGTGAAGTAAAGGTCAATTTCAGGTAAAGTTCAGGTCACCGAAGGTCAAAATTTCAAATAGTTAAATTTAAACAAAAAAGGCATGTTGCTAGACCAGTGTCGTCTCAAAGATACAGTGATGGCTCTTATTTGTCTATATCTAGTCAATAAAAGCCAAAACACGCAATAAAAAAAATATGACGTCATGAGTTACCCATACTTTAGATGTCATAAGTCAGTCAAAAACGGAGATATCAGTTTGAAATTTGGTATAGTAGTTGCCTAGGTATGGTTCTCTGACATATCTTCTGTTTTTTTTTTGTATAATACTTTAGAACATTTATATTTCGTGATCATTTTCCAAAAAAAATGTTTTAAAGTTTTTGGGTCAAAATCTAACATTGTCAAAAATCCAAGACAACTGGTTTGTAGCGATTGCAATTTGCTATCTTTTGGAGTTTTTTTTATTGCATTTTGCTTCCAATGTGGCATTTGTATGGTCTGGAAAAGTTTAGATGATTTTGGTGTAAAACTCGTGTGTAGTGACGTCATTAAATTCGTTAGAACTCGACCAAATGTCGACGAAAATTCTTCATTTTTGCACACAAGACATAACAATGATTCATCAGAAGGTACCCAAAGTTTCATATTGATAGCGATATTAGTTTTTTAGCTATTGCGAAAATTAATCAAGGGGGTGGGGGGAGGGGGGGGGGGGGGGGGGCGTTACCCCCCCCCCCCCCCCCCCCCAGTCAATGGCGGGTTAATGCTGCCGATTTTAGTTCGCGCTCCGCAGCCAGATGGTTATGCTAGTCACTCGCCCTGACGCACATAAGGATAACTCGGTATCACGGGTGGCCATAATTACTTTTTCTGGAAAAATGTGATGTCAGGTTCAGTTGTGAACGGATTTGAAAAATGAAACACCATTCAATAGGAAGCTGCCTCGTGCATCCTATACTTAGTATACAAAGTATCGGAAAATCAGAGGCGTCACTAGGAGTGATTAAATGGGGGTGGGACATTATTCTGCCTATGGTGCTCATGATATATTCTACAAATGCGTTCGAAGATAGCGACGGATACGCATTTTGGTGTTTTTTCTCTCTAAATTTAGTCCGAATGTTTTTGAATAGATGGATTTCCGAGGTCAGGCCCCACGCTAAGCATAGCTTGTTGCGCAGGACCTGACCCCACCACCCGATCAAGCAATTCCTGGCGTCCGGCAGAATTTAGAAGCGAAAGTTGTACGTGCCCGACATACGTGGGCACGGTCCGCCCCGCCCTCTGACATCACCTGACCTTGAGTGCGATCGCTCCCACCGGCCACAGGCCATTCCAGTCAGGGGCAAATAGCGAGCGCCGAAGCGATTCGAACCCGGGCTGCCACTGCAGGGTGAGGTCAGAAGTCCGGCGCTCTCCCAACTGAGCTACAGGGGCGGGCGACATTGTTATCAAAGGTGTTGGAAAAGTATAATGAATAGGGTATTGTCATCGCAAGTTCGAGCATTTTTGTGCAGTGGCAGATGTAACAAGTATGACGGAGAAGCAAATACCATCACAGTTTTCATTATTTTGCTCAGCGTTGGATCCAGCAAAACATAATAAATTGCACATTTTCGAGGCTGATGGGGTGTTTTTTTTTCACTACTGCCTGGAATTAGGTCAAAATACTTTCACATCTCTCGCATGCGTTACATTGCAACTCTTAACTGCAGCTGCATAACCAGGTCAAGGCTTATAAATTATTAGCCTGGATCGTAAATAACAATGTTGTCGTTCAGTAAAACCAATGAAGAACTGGCAAAATTGAATAACTACAACTAAATCCTTCACAACCAACATTATAATGATTTGCGATATCAGTAATAGCACTTCATCCAAAAAGAAAACGCCGCGCTCATTCAGCGCTGCCCCAGGGCCACCAAACGCAAGCTCTCGTTTAAAAAAAACTTGGTATCTGTATCAGCATCCACGGAAGGACATAATTTCTGATAGTACCTACTAGAGCCCTTCATGGGACACTTTTTCAGCCCCCATCTCGTTCCAGCCCATTCAGCCAGACCCAAACCCGTTCCAATCGGAATTCATAATTGATGGGGCTCCCATTCCCACCCGCGTCAGCATATTTCACCTTTTCTGGTGCTAAATAATTATATGGTCTGTCCCAAACCCGTTCCAACCCGTTACATTTCCAAAAATTGCCCCATTCCCACCCATTTCCATCCCGTTCCATGGGTTCCATGGGGATTCCCATTCCATGAAGAGCTCTAGTACCTACCATCATTTGTCCTTACCTTTGTTCAAAGATGATACCCTATTCATTACTGGCAAAGGGTATCCCACAGTGAAATGTAGGTATTAATTCGGCTTTTGTCTTTTCTTTGATATTTATTTGAATGTTTAGTTTGTACCAGTGATCGTCATGGGCCCACCAACCCCCAGCCCGGCCCGCCCGGGTCAAAGAACACCAAGCCCAGGCTCGGACCAGGCCCGGTCAAGTTAATAATATTGAGGCCCAGGCCCGGTCCGGCCCGATCAGATTAAGCATATAATTATTTTCACAAAATTTGCAATCAATAATAATTAATATAAATTATAAATTTCTAAATTTATAATAAAATCTAAATTTATTAAATATATAAATTTCAAAATAGTGGAACATTGTCCACTAATTGTGAAACATCTTCCATTAAGCTCGTTTGAGTAGATATCACCACTACACCAGACTGAGATTTGATCCAATTTGCTCAAGCATGGTGTAAGAGTGATCTTGGTTCCTTTTAATTCGAAATCGTGCTTTATAAGTACTGTTAACAGCACAAACATCCAGAGCGGAGTATTTTTTCTTCCGACATTTTGACCTTCATTTGGTAGCGTAGCAGCTTTTGCGAAGACTGCTACGCTTCCATATGCGCAACCGATTTACTTTTTCCGACGGCAGTTGCCGCTTTTTCGCGAATAACAACTAGAGCTGTAAGATTTCCGGAAAGTATCATACCGGTACCATACAACAACACAACCAATAACACAATGTTCCACCAATATACCGGCGCTGTCATTAGTATTTTGTCGCACATATGTTCGCATGCCGCATAGTGCATGCCGCAGGCATCTAAGAAGTGCTTGCTGTGCCTAAAAATGACCCGCTGTGTCGTGCACTGTACCGTAAGTCATGCAGCTCGAAGCGTGGGAGGAGCTTATTTTAGCCAAGTTAGCGGCCACTTATTTTCGCGACCAGCACCTGACGTGAATTCTGTACAATACCACGGAAAAACACCAACAAAGGCAATACCTAGTCTGCAACAACCATACGACCAATGTGATACATAACAGCAGACGGTAAATTGACGCACTGGCGCGGTAATCGTGATCATGTGATGGTGAAAGAAACCTTCATGCTCCACTATTAGTGGACAATGTTCCACTGTTTTGAAACTGCTATGTAAACGGGGCTATTATCCTAGCATATATACTTATATACTATAAATGTGAAACAATGAACCAACTATGCTAACAAAAAAAACACAGCCACAGTAACAGTGTATTGCTGTGTAACTGAACTGCTGGTTAACATATTGTTAAGCTCTGACCTGAGCTTGCGCGCATTACTTCAACATTCTCAGCCCAGACCCGTCCACAGCCCGGTGATTTCCTTAATTAAAGTTGAGGCCCGGCCCAGGCCCGGCCCATGGCCCATAGGGCCAGCCCGGCCCGTGGCGAACTCTGGTTTGTACAGCTGACATTTATCAACATATACCAAATCTGCTGGATCCCACTGGGTCTTTGTGTTGGTCTGCCGAGAGATCCCAGTGGATCTCTCGGCAAAATGTAAAGATGGATCTTGGATTTGGGTGGATCTATCGGCAAAATTCGACCTTGGATCTATTATCTCAGTGGATCTTTCGACAAAATTGAGAGGGTGATCTATGATCCCATAGGATCCCGGATCCAGGGTCCATGGGATCAGACCCCGGGATCCATTTTTGGGATCCATGCACATGTCTGGTAGGAAAGCGCATTTTTGTAATTGCTTGGCAATGTACGGACAACTATTACACAAAGTGAAGAATTGGAATCGGAGGTGTACTTGGGGTCACCACAGGTCAACGAACACAAGATCACGTGATGTCGGGGTCAAGGTCACTCAAAGTCACGTAGCAAAAGCTGGAAACAAAAGGTCCGTATCGCTCCAAAGTCAGCTATGAAAGTTATTTTTTTACTCTTTTAGTTCATTCAAATATAACACATTTGGTCTCTTAACGTGCCTCTGCAGCGTGGCTTCGAAAAATACCTGAGGCTATAACTAGCTAATTTTCATACCACTGAATTCGGGGCCCACGATAACCCCAGACCCCATATACCAATTTTGAACAAAAAGTGATCGATGAGAGTGTTCTTGACTTGTCGAAATGTCTTGGTTTTACCCATATTCGAAGTAATTCGAGGCAAAAATGAAGGTCCATTACCGAGATAAATGCTTCCTGGAGCTCCCCATCGCAAGTGAAAGCAAACAAATAATATACCATCTTAAAAGATATGTCTGGAGGAAGAACTTAGGAGGGGTCACTATTGGTGCACTGTGGTGCATTTTTTTTCTGCCCTTTTATGTCTAGACGTTACGAGCATTATCACTTATACAACATGCATGATTTAAACATGTTGTCAAATGTTAGGGTAAACATAAAACTTAATTTTAAGCATCAAACACTGTTGCCAGAACCATAACCTTTCACTAGAAGTGCAGATGTCCCGGATAATACATATCTGTGGCAAGTTATAGGACATTAACTCGCGCCGTGCCGAGGGCGTTTAGACGCCCCACACCCTAAGGTTTTTCGAGGTTAGCGAAAAAACGGCGGCAAAAATACCTCGGGTCATTTCAGGTCAGGTCACCAGACCAGGTCACGTGACCCCACCTCCAAAAATGTTTCCGGTCGTACCACAGCCACAGTTTTTGGCCGATCAATTTCGTACTTACAGGATTTCATAAGGACAATAGTACCTACAATACGCTTATCTCGGATGTTGTATGTCGGTCATCTCTAAGGTCGGGTCAATTTCGTGACCTCCCCATTATAAGTCAATGGGGAAATAATAAAATGCTTCCTATTCTGAGGATACGAATTATATCAGCCCAATTCCTTCTGGATAATGTTATCATAGGCCATTCTTGAAGTTGTAGGTGCAATTTGTGTTTGGTGACCCCTACAGGGTCAGATGAGGTCACCCGAGGTCACCAACACTTTTTTCAAATAACTATCTACAAAATAAAGATAGATAATTGAAACTGGCACCAATGTGTTTGTCTCGTTGAGGCACGTCTCCCAATGTGCAACATGACCTAATCAGGTAACCACCTGACTTGACCAGAGGTTAAATTTATAAGTTGACCTAACCTGGTCATAATGCATATGATACGAAGCGCCTTGACGATAAAAATACGATGGCGTCAAAAATATTTCCTTTTCTTTGTTAGGTAAAAAGATATTTGTGAAAACTGTTTTGCTATAAAAAAACTATTTGACATTTGATGAGCTCTGGAGCAAAAACTATTGACCTGAGCTAAAATCTGAAGACACCTCGGCGATTTCATTTTTAAGAACTTTCCATTGCTTTTCAGTTTGTTCCCAGCTATCGTAGTTCCTGTGATATCTGGGGATTTCTGGAGTTAAGTCTTTAAACTTGAAAATATGACCCATGATGACCTTTGGTGACCTCAATATTTACCTGAGAAAGGAAAATGCCTGAAATAGTTTCAAAATGTATTTTGACGAGCTTTCGAACGGTGTTTTAGGTTGTTGTCTACGTCCCATAGGACTCGTCCATAGGAGACGAGTTATTCCCCTCTAACTCGTCCATAGGAGACGAGTTAGAGGGGGCGTCGAAACGCCCCCCCCCCCCCCGGCACGGCGAAGGTGGCGCCGAGCACCGGCACGGCGCGGGTTAATATCGACCTATTTTCAAGAGCAAAATGTCGCATCCGAAACACGGGTCGTAACACTCTGTGCATCCGCCTGTGCTGAGTCCACCCGTTTCCGAATGTAATAATAATTAATATTTCAAGGCTAATTGGACATTTTACTAGCATATTAGATGATAAAATATGTATTTGGTGAAAGTCAAAATCTGCCAATATTGGCCACCCATTATACCTAGTTATTCTTAGGTGTGACGGTTCAACTTGTCCAGTGTCCACCCACAGACAATGTATGGCAATATTCTGTGCGCATCCACTCTCAGGCCAAGGACGAGCCAACCTGATTTCTAGAGCATTAAAGTTTCCCATTTCCTGGCCAAAACAAAGGAAACCATAAACAAACGTCCCCGTGAGTTTTTCGGCTTCGTTTTCTTGCTGCGAGCACTACCTTAACACAGCACTACTCTCTTATACCCTCTTCTCTGCAGGGTAGTAAATACGACGCTCCGTTTTTCACCACATGGTACTGTACGGCGTGGACGACGCTGTTCTTCCCTGTCTACACGCTGCTGCAGTGTTTGAACTGCAGTCGGAAGGACCAGCCGACCAGCGGCCGTGTACTGGACGCCATCCGATACTTCAGAGACCGGGGATACTCGCTCGGTAAGGACCGGGGATACTCGCTCGGTAAGGACCGGGGATGCTTGCTCGGTAAGGACCAGGGATGCTTGCTCACTAAGGACCGGAGAAGCTTGCTCGGTAAGGACCGGAGAGGCTAGCTCGGTGAGGACCGAGGATGCTTGCTCGGTAAACAAACGGACCGAGGATACTTACTTACTCGGTAAGGACCGGAGATGCTAGCTCGGTAAGGACCGAGGCTAGTTGTTTGGGAAGCCACGACCGAAGATACTCACTCGGTAAACAATGAATGTCACCCGACACTGTCGCCACTTGAGCAATGTATTATGTAGATATGTAGATAGTGGATGTCATGCTATATTTTTGCGTTTGGGTCTCATTCCAGATGTGATTGTCGGCGTCCGATACGAGCACTATCGATATTAGCCCATTTGATGAACATTGGGTGTCAATAGCTGCTACCGAAAAATGGATTATTTTGATACATGATAGACTAATCCGATTCTGATTTGTCTGGTAGTGAAGAGTCCAGTAAATGAATGGGGAGACAATTATATGTTTTCTGGCGTGTTTTGTAGCAGCCTTATCATTACCGAGCGGGCGCGAAGCGCCCGTGAGGTTTCTCAACTTACTAGACAAATTTATATTTTACCCGGCCCGACTCGGCCCGACCCGGCCCGACCCGGCACGACCCGGCCCGACCTGGCCCGACCTGGCCCGACCTGGCCCGACCTGGCCCGACCTGGCCCGACCTGGCCCGATCCCGCCCGACCCCGCCCGACCCTGCCATACAGACGCTTTTCGGAAGCTAATAACTTTGCAACCACTGCTCTGATTAAGATTGGGTTTTCACCATTGGATAGGATCATCAAATCAATTTTGATTTTGTTATAGTGCGTTCTGATATGGGTGGTACCACAGCGCGTGGAACCCGCAGACGTCGAAATAAACAAAAATCATTCGTGATCAAAAATGGCTTGATTTATCTAAGCATTCGTTTTTGTATACGCTGAAGCATGCACCGCTCAGGACGTACTCCTTTTTGGCAGATTCGAGAAAGGAGATCATGTACAATTTAATACCAGTAAAACGCCTTTTTGGGCGATGACCGAGCGGGCGCGCACTGGTAAAGCTAAAACAGGTTTGAAATATGAAACGGTACGGGAGCACACGTGGTAGTAACACATAGTCCTTTTAGTCCTTTTAGTTCACCATACAAATTGCCAGATCTCCATGCATGCCAACATAAAAATTAAGTTTGATTAAATTGTACATGATCTCCTTTCTCGAATCCGCCAAAAGGGAGTACGTCCTGAGCGCTGCATGCTTCAGGGTATAAAACAACGAATGCTTAGATAAATCAAGCAATTTTTGATCCAAGCGCTGCTCGGACGCACGCTAGCGGCCGCTAGTAGCGCTTTCGTTCTCCATGGCAACCGGGCGTCAGCCAATGAAAACCCAGAAAGGGAATACGTCACGATAGAAACCGTGTAGCCTGCGGAGAGGCTATTTCTGCTAGTGGAATATCGCAGAAGCGGCGAAAGCGCTTGCGGATGTGTTTCAATAGTGGCGCATGAGACAAATCAAACTGAAATGAAAACAAACACAGATGTGATATGCCCCTGCAGCAGAGTCTGGAAGTGCTTCTGTGAGTTCTGTCTGTTTCATGCTGCGTCTGTTTCCGTGACCTAATTGTGACGTCAGCTAGCGAAAAGCGCTAGTAGCGTGTGCCGAACAGCGCTCAAGAATTATTTTTGTTCATTTCGACGTCTGCGGGTGCCATGCGCTGTGGTACCATCCCTATCAGAACCGCAAACGTCGACATGAACACAAATCATCCTTGATTAAAAATGGCTTGATTTATCTAAGCATTCATTTTTTTATACGCTAAAGCATGCAGCCGCTGTGGACGTGCTCCCTTTTGGCGGATTCGAGAAAGGAGATCATGTACAATTTAATCAAACTTAATTTTTATGTTGGCATGCATGGAGGCCTGGCAATTTGTATGGAGGACTAAAAGGACTAAAAGTACGATTTGTTACTACCACGTGTGCTCCCGTACCGTTTCATACTTCAAACCTGTTTTAGCTTTACCAGTGCGCGCCCGCTCGGTCATCGCCCAAAAAGGCGTTTTACTGGTCATTATCATCATCATTGTCATCAGCAGCCCCAGCATCATTTACTATGACTGTAATCGTATAATGGCTTTTCTCTCTCTCGTCAATTACATTCATTAGAGACAAATGGAAAATAAAAGTGATGCACACATATAAAGCAGCAGGGAACTTTCGTAAAAGCGTCATGTAGCTAAATATTAAAAGACGGTGTGCATATATCAGCACAGCCTCGGGTGGGCTTTTGCAAATATCACAGTTGATCGATTTGTTGCAGCCATTTGCCTGTCTGTCTCAGTCACCCCCACAACGGCCCGGTTTCCTTTACACAACCAGACATGTGTCATTTAGGATGCATTACATAATAACGTTTGCTGCTGCCGCTGCAGTTTCTTCATGCAACCTGCTCCATTGCGTGTGCAGCTATCGACCAGAACCGTCGTCACGTGCACTATACTGGCACAATGCTCATTAACGTACACTATACTGGCACAATGCTCATTAACGTACCACGACATGTGTATTCATCGCGCACTTACAACCAATTACAATCGCACCTACAATGGCACTTACAACCAATTACACGTGTCGTCTGCACTGTGTTTGCAGGTCAGTTTATGGGTCGTACGTTCCTGTTCTGTTTGCTGTGGGTGGCCGCCAACTACCTGCTGATCCGCTCTCTTCGCGGTCTCGCCTGCACGGACGTCATAACACTCTATTCAACAAACGTGGCATTCGTCTACCTGCTCTCCTGGGTCATACTGCACGAACAGTTCGTCGGAGTCAGGGTAGGTGCCCGAGTGAGAAATGACCGACGTATGACCTTGAGAGACCAAGTATAGTCATTGGTAATCACGTCAGCACGTCATGGTCGTTCACGTGTTCGACCGCGAACACCAATCTCTTGCATCATTTAGCAAAGACCATGATGTAATTATGGTTATATTGCAAAATAATAAGTATATTTTCAATATATCATAAGAACAACAAGCTCATAGCCATGTATTGTATTATCCATAAGCGGCATGTTTACTGACTAATTAAAAATAATTTGTAAAGTAAACGGACAAAATGATTAACTTAAACCTTCGCCCTGGGGGGGGGGGTATTTTGCCCCCCCACCCCACCTGAGTTTTTTCTCGGAAATAGCGGGAAAACGGCGACGTGCAGCGCTGCCAAATTTGGCACAGTTGTTTGGGCATTAATTATCCACATGGCGCGAAACATTTTGACCCCAAGTCATCTTAGGTCAGGTGACCACTCACCAGGTCACGTCAAGTGACCTTACCTCCAAAAAATATTTGTGGTCGTGTCAAAGCCACAGTGTTTGTCCGAGAGATTTGAAACTTATAGGATTTCATAAGGTCATAAGTACATACATACAATTCGTATATCTCTGATTTTGTATATCGGTGATCTAAGGTCGGGTCAATATCGTGACCTGACATGACACATCGTGACATTACAATTAAATGGGAAAATATACAAATGCTTCCTATTCAGATAATATGCATTAGATCAGGCCATTTTTTCAGAATCATGTTATTTTGCCTCATTTTGTATGACCTAGGTGCAATTGTTGCTCCGTGACCTCTACAAGGTCAGCTAAGGACTGAGGTTATCTGAGGTCACCAGCACCTTTTTGCCAACAACTCTTGATATAATAGAGACGTGGGAATGGTACCACTGTGTTTGTATCGTCAAGATGCATCGCCCCATATGCAACATGACATACATGGATCTCCAAATAACCTTGACCTGATGTCACATTTTGAAGTTGACCTAACCAGGTCACCATTAATATGCTTCGAAGAATCTGGACGAGAAAACACGATAGTGTTAAAATTATTGCTCTATATTTAACCGATACAAAGTTATTCACACAAAACAACTTTTTGGAAGAAAATACCATCGTGACCTTTGGTGACCTCTGGAGCCTAAATTATTGACCTGATATACAATTTAAGGACGCCAATAGGGATTCCATTTTTCAAGGGCTTTCGATTTATTTTTTCGTTTGTTCCTAGCTATCATATATGATAGCTAGGAACAAAGCAGCCAGCCAGCAGCAATCAAACAAAGCAGCATGTTCCCGATAGATTTGGGGGTTTCTGGAGCAACGTCCTATTCAAGGAAATAGTTCACCTTCAACATTAGTTTTAAACTGAGATAGCAGTTTTGTAGCCCGTGTTGGGAAACCCCTATCTGCAAGTTTTCTTGACTGAAAAGACTTTCCAGCCGAACATATTTGATTTTTTGGCGAAGGAATTCAGTGCTGGCGAAAGAATGTTGTACTGGTTCTAGCCCGGGCAGAGGCTATACCATCAGCCAATCAGCTTGCAGCTGGTGCTAGCAAGCGAACGCCGCCCGCCGGTTGGCACATCTCCAATGCGAGTCTATCCTTACGCGACTACTTTCGAATTTGATTGGCTGAACCATTTTTTTACATTCGCGTGACGTCAGGACTCTGGCTCAGAGAGTATGCATATAGTTTTGATAAACAATACAAATTTACGACTTTATGTCCTGAATCGGCGCGATATAAGGCCATTTTTGACAATATAAAAAGAAATTGTATTAAAAATATAATCAAATCGTGTTTGGTAAAAAAATTCCAAGCTGAATTATTTCCTTTAACAGACTATGGACAAATAGACTAACCATAGTACAAATAGACTATGGTTCTCCGACCAAATCGAAAGTTGGAAAATGGTTCTCCAGCAACACTAATGCAATATCGCTCGTTGAAGCAATATTTATATTTATAGTCTTGTGAAATATTGATCATACATGAAAAAGTAAAGTTGCAGAAACTCTGATAAGCTACTCTGTAGCTGATACAAGATTAAAGACATTGTAAAGTTCTTGGGGCCCCTATAGAAGAAGAGAGTATAGACAGGTCCTAAACAATATTTGTCATTTAATGTGAATATTTGTTTTAATTTATGACAGACAGAAAAGTGTACCAGTAATACCAAAGCTATGACGTCACCAAAAACGATACATAAAGAGACATTAAATAAAAAATCAACAGAGAGCCGCTTGGATCCATCCGAGGTTGCACCCCGCCCCCCCTCCCCCCACCAGTCTCGCCCCTTCAAATCACCTTACTCTACCTGCATAAAAGAGGGTTAATCTCACGAGTATTTATGAACTAATCTCTTCTCTGTAAAGTATTTATATAATCTAGTTTTGAAGGAAGCAAGTGTCACTGCATCAGCGACATCCCCTGGTAGCATATTCCAATGTCCTACAACCCTTCTACTGACAAATGACTGTCGTAGCCTAGTCCTACTTTGTTTCATATTGAGTTTATGCTGATGACCTCTTCCTCGATTTTCCCTATTGAACTCAAACATTCCCTTTAAATATCCAGAATGCTGACCATTTACAAATTTGAAGACTCAATTAGATCTCCTCTTAGCCTTATATATCTAAGTGAAAACACACCCAATTTCTTTAATCCATCTTCATAAGGTAAACTACCAAGACAGTTAACTATTTTTGTTGCCCTTTTTTAACTCTTTCTAACCAACAGCAATCTTTCTCATATGTTGGAGACCAGGCTTGTACACAATACTCCAAATGTGGTATAACGTATGCACAATACAGTTTTGTTATTACCTTTGAACTGCTGTAAATGTACATAATCATACATAACCAATCATAACCATAACCATAACTAATAACTAATCATGCGATACATAATCAAACTTGACCTAACATTTACAGCAATTAAGGTCGCAGGGACCCATGTTTAGAACGTGCCGCTCACATTCGCTCGCTGCGCTGCATAACCTACAAGGGGCTGTCGCGCCCCTGGACCCCCTAGACCATCTCATAGACAGCATGGGTGGAGCTTTTCAGAGCAAGTTGGTGGAGCAAAATATTATATTGGATTGTTGCTTTGCATGGCTGAGGTGAAAAATTGAACAGTTTAACCCTCGCCCGGGTAGGGTGGGAGGGGGGGGGGGGGGTGGATGCCACCCTCCCTCGGGTTTTCTGGAATAACTCGCGTAGTTTCCAACCGATTTCGATGCAACTTCCAGTACCCTATTTGTAAAAAATGTATCACACACTCTGAAATTTGTAAAGTTCTAACCCACATGACCCATGACCTATGACCTGTTTCTCAAGGTCATGTTGGGCGCAACAGGCGCCCCGCAGTATCGATGCTTGTAACTTCTGCAGTTTGCGAGTGTTTGTTGTTCAGGAGCATATGCACAGGTGTTTCCAGGTGACAGTTGTGGTTTACACTGAGATTGTGACCTCAATTGACCTTTTCAGAGGTCAACTGCGGTCATTGACCTCCGATGACCTCATATTACTTTTTTGGGCTTCTGGCGGTTTCTAGGACATTTTGTTACGCTGATTTCAAATTTGGGATCCATTTTACATAATTATATGTTACACTGGGGCCATCAGCTTCCACAGGTCAACTGAGGTCACTGACCTCAGATGACCTGACATTACCTTTTTGGAATTTGGCAGTTTTTAGTACATTTTGTGACGCTGATTACGAATTTGGCACCCATTAGGCATTATGATATGCTCATTCACGATTCTAGCTCGATAAAATTCAATGTATACGCATTTGCAATTTTGATGACATTTGGGTCATTGACATGACCTCAGAGGTCACATAATGATCTAATACCTTAACATCGAGAATCAGCGGCTTCCTCTCGTCACAAGCAACACGCTTGTCTTTGAATCGAAACTCTAGCTCAATTAGGTTAGGGGCTACACGCTAGGGGGGGGGGGGGGTCGTACCCCCCCCCCCCCCTACCCGAACACGTAGTGATTTTTCCTTACGAGGGTTAACACTAGGAAACCTTCAAATCTGCAAAAGTTGGTGGGGCAGAACATAAAAGTGGTGGGGCCAAAATCAAAGTTGATGGGGAAGTCGCCGCACCAACTTTGGGGGGGGGGATGAATTACTGAACCGAACGTCAAATACAAACAGTTTTTAATTTAGTCAGATTTGTTACAGATAGGGTAGACAACATTAACACCAGACACATCTTAATGCCTTACGTTTCATGCTATTGGTGATGAAGTCGATACTGACACACTACATCACCAATAACATGACAATTATGTTGTTAGGGCGTGTCCGGGGTTACAGTTGTTTACCCTGTTTCTCCCTTCAAACTGACAAACCTTTGCCTGGGATGACTTAGACACCACCTTTCAGACACCAACACACCACCAATAACATGAAATAACAGGGGGTGAATTACTGAACCAAAGGTCAAATACAAGCAGTTTTTAATCGAATCAGACTTTTCACAGGTAGGGTAGACAACATTAACACCGGACACATCCTAATGCCATACTTTTCATGCTATTGGTGATGAAGTCGATACTGACACACTACATCACCAATAGCATGGAAAGTATGTTGTTTGGGCGTGTCCGGGGTTACAGTTGTTTACCGTTTTCTCACTTCAAACTGACAACCCTTTGCCTGGGATGACTTTCAGACACCAACACATTATCAATAACATGAAAGTTTGATGTCTTGAGATATCCCAAATTACCACAACACCACCAGTCACGTGCCAAGTCTGATGTGTTGACATGTTAAGTTTACCCTACTTGCTATGCGATTTATTTTATCCACTTTTTGAGCAACTATATTATTAATGATTTTAACTTAACCTTGCCTTGAACTCTGAAGGAGGTGCCTCACAGAATTGCTAAAAAAAATCGCATGCGTCGCTTCCGAAAGCGACGATCGCTCCAAGTCGAGGTTTTAAAATGCTGCCATCATGCCTCCATAGTCATTGGTCAACAATCTAAAATATACTCTGGGTTTCTAAATTTGTTCCAAAATTTATACCATTTCTACTATGCAGCGAAGTTGACTGATAAAACCAGCGGATCCGCGGGTTGGACGGCGGAAAGTCTCCTGTTCAAAGTCAATGAGTGGTCTTCTGCGGTTCTCCCAAACCGCTGTCGACTGAAATAGTAGTTTGCAGGCAACTTGGTAGTTGTGTATGGTCTATAAAAACAACTATATTAGTGGTATAATTTGCTGCTAAACCGATATCACTGTTGCTATGTGGGACGCGTTTTTTTTTTTGGTAGACTGGGACGCGTATTTTTTTTTGGTAGACTGTGCATTTTCATGTGTGAACCAATTCAGTAGAAATACCCCTCGAATATCCCACGATTCGATGCAAAAAGCACACGCATGCAAAAATGTAGCATGTGGATACTCTGATGGATTATTTGTGATGAAAAAAGTCAACCTGGCAATAAAAAAAAATGTTCTCCGACGTCGTCCAGCATGACGGGGAATTTTACCATCCTTGGTCCTATACTTGACAAATTTTACCTTTGATGACCTCTGGTGACCTCAATATTAACCTGAGCCAACAAATGCCGAAATAATTTCGAATGGTCTTGTCGAGATCTTTCGAAAGCTTTTTCTGCATCTTTCTATCCCTTTTAGTTTTCGAGTTGGTGGGTGGGAGGTGGTGGGGGGGTTGACCCCCCACCAGGGCGAAGGTGGCTCAGAGGCCCACCGTGGTGCGGGTTAAACTTCATACATTTTGGCGGTCTAGTGGTTTACTGTGCTGAGCTAGCTTTCTTAGCTAACGAGTTAACTTCAACATAATTTAATTTCTTACTTACTTTGCCCATCTGTTGTACCAAGTATTGCCTTTTTGGGTGGTAGGTGCGTGAGCCGCCAGGCGAGTTTTTGGTCGAATCCGGCTCAATAAAATATACCCGGCCTTCGTCAACATCCTTTGCCAGACGCCAAACAGACCAAGAGTGCAATGTTGAGGCAACACTTTTATCCTAACAGTAAATAACTGCTTATTCGGTTTCGCTTAAAGTAAGTGCGCAGTATTCGTTACTCACAAAGCCTACCCGAGACTTTCTGACACGACGAATTGTTCGTGCAGTAGGTGGTACTGCACGAACAATTCGTCGTGTCAGAAAGTCTCGGGTAGGCTTTGTGAGTAACGAATACTGCGCACTTACTTTAAGCGAAACCGAATAAGCAGTTATTTACTGTTAGGATAAAAGTGTTGCCTCAACATTGCACTCTTGGTCTGTTTGGCGTCTGACAAAGGATGTTGACGAAGGCCGGGTATATTTTATTGAGCCGGATTCGAACAAAAACTCGCCTGGCGGCTCACGCACCCCAGCCAGAGACAGCCGAGGTCAATCCGATCTAACCGAAATAGGGTCGAGAAAGCAGGTGTGCCTGCTTGTGTTGCCGGTTGTCATGGAAACCGATAAAAGCCGATCAGATGGCACGACAATGTTGAGAATCAATACACGGCCATCCAGATATCGCCCACGAACCGAATGAGTTAGCTAATAACCTGCCGAGTCGCATACCTGCGCGCTGCGGGAAGTTTCAAAAGTTCGGCGAAAGAAAGAAAGTCGTTCCATTCCACCCTACGCCAAGAATCCAATGCCAACGTTCGTGGAAGTTAATAAAGCAGCTGCCCTCCTGTGCTCTTTTGTCCATCATGTGTCCACCGAAAACTTTTAACAGAGTTTGTGTTTTGCGTAAATACTTAGGATTCATTAGATAATGAGGAATTAAGAACCATGAATAATTTTTAATAATTAGATGCATAATATTATGTGTTACTCCTTTTAAGTGAATGTAATTTTGCTAACAATCACACATTATAGTTGCATAATCTTGTTAGATTTGTCCGTTTCTATGGCGTTCATGTGCCAACAGAAACCGATGACGTATGCTGCGAGTTGCACCCGGGACAGAGCGATAGCTAGTCAATACATTGCGGAGCGTCTAACTAGAGCTTTCGTCTATCGATCTGTACCTCCTGACAAGCCGGCCCGCCACAGCGGCTACAACTTAGCAGTGCCCTTCGTTTTCCCAAGGTTATGTATTGGAGTATTGGACGTTGGACTTCATATTTCTAAACTAAGGATTTATGCAATTCGATCTCCTGTATTAACAAACCCGTATCAAATTAAAAGGGTGTTTGAACGGATCCATTGAATGGTGTGATTCAATGTATTTGTACTCCATTCATTCTGAGGTAAATGCCCGGAATTGCATCGCATGATGCGGTAGAACGTCATTCATGATAGGTGACTGCCCTCATCGAATTGTCGGATCCGATCACAGTACTGCGACTTATTACCTATTTACTCT
>JAXIVJ010005978.1:10000-60000 GCA_036785665.1 Chirona hameri | reverse complement strand
TCAACCGTGCCACTCCACGGAGGACGCCATGCTCGACGCTGTCGACCGGATCTCAAAAAAGATTGACCAGGGCCAAGTCGCGTCGCTAACGACGCTTGATCTGAGCAAGGCCTTCGACAGTGTCGATCATGGTGTCCTCCTGGATAAGCTTGAGTGGTATGGTGTGCAGTCACCATGGTTCCGGAGTTACCTCCAAGACCGAAAACAGACGGTAAACGGCGGCTCCTCCATTCCTCTCTCACTGACCCACGGAGTAGCTCAGGGCTCCATCGTCGGACCAGTCCTCTTCCTCATCTTCATCAACGACCTGTCCTCCTTCCTCACCCACGGCCGCCTCCTGTCCTACGCCGACGACACCCAGCTCCTTGACCATTCCTCACCCACTGCCGACGGCCTATCCAACCTGAAGGTGCGGGTCGAAGAGTCGATTCTCCATCTCCAAAATTGGTTTCAGGCAAACAGTCTGAAAATGAATCCGAACAAGACTTTCTTTACCATCATCGGAACCAAAGCATCCCTCAAAAAGGCCAAAGACTTTCACATCACTCTGTCCGGCTCGAAAATTTATCCATGCCAAAATGTAAAAATACTCGGAGTCCTCCTCGACCAGCACCTGACATGGGAACCTCATATATCCATGGTGGTCCGACGATGCAACGCCATCCTTTCATCCCTATACAAGATCCGCCATCACTTCACACCTGATGCCCTTAAACTCCTCATCCACGCCCACGAATTTCCCCATATCCAATACTGTCTATCCGTTTGGGGAGGAGCCGCCCAGTGTCACTTGCACCGAGTGCAAAAGACTGTCAACTTCGCGGCCAGGCTGGTGACGGGAGTGCGGCGTTTTGAGCATGTGACACCTGCCCTGGTATCGCTTGGCTGGCAGAGAGTCGATGAGATGGTGCGCCAGCACGACCGCATCCAGGTGCACAGAGCGCTTAACACCGAGCAGTGTCCTCCCGCCATCAGGGCCATGTTTGTCCGGCGAGCCCATGTATCGCTACGCGAGTCCCGAGCTGCTACGGCAGGAGCGCTGGAACTGCCGTTGTGTAAGCTGTCGAGCAGCCAGCGTGCGTTTGCATTTAGAGCGGCGAAAACCTGGAACACTGACATCTCTAAGGTCTAAGGTGAACACCCGCAGTCGGGGTTGCGGTTTCCGATATGTGGATAGCATGTGAGCTGCATTGACCGCTTCAATTTTCTTATGGTTGGTGGTTAAGCCTCATACCGTGCGATGACAGGCCTACCATGTACAATGTGTTCTCTTTTATTGACCGCGATCGTATTTTTTTTATCGTGTTTAAACTGTGCCTTTGTATTTAGATATCACTACACATGTACTCTGACTGGATACGTAAAAGCCACAACGAGGATGTATCTTAATACATGACTTTGACTTTGACTTTGACCAATGTCCCTTTTGTGAAAAGCAGTATTCAAGATATGTGGATCGATGTTTTTTTTTTAGGATGGTGAGCTGAAAACGGTTCTACCATGATCAGGCACGTAGCCAAGGGGAGGGCGGCGGGGGCGGCCGCCCCCCCCCCCCCTCCCCCCTAGAGGCCAGGAGGGCCCTTTTTGGTGCGCGAGGGCCCTTTTCGGCGCGCGCAGCGCGCCGAAATGGGCCGACAAGACCGCGCGAAGCGCGGTATCATAGGCTCTTTACTACACGAAGCGTGGTCTTTAGAGAGTTTAGCGGACTTCAGAGGCCCTTTAGGGCCACCAGGGCCCTCTCTGAAAGACCAGAGGGACCCTTGGACGTTCAAAAGAGCCCTGTGCATGTCAGAGGGGCCCCTGGCAAGACCGAAAGGGCCCCTGAGCGGGTCAGAAGGCCCCCTGAGCATGTCGAATGGGGCCCCCTGAACACGTCGAATGGGCCCCTAGCCAGCACAGCGGGGCCCCTGGGCAGGTTGAGAGGCCCCTGAGCATGTCGACAGGGCGACACAGCGGCCAGCGCAGTCCTTTGCCAGGTCATAAGGGCTTCTGAGCAGGTTGGAGGGCCCCTGGACAGACCAGAGGGCCCCTGGGAAGTTAAGAGGGCCCTCTGCAGGTCAGAGGGCCCTGCCCAGACCGAAATGGCCCCAAGGTGGGTCAGAAAGGCCCCTGAACATGCCGAATGAGCCCCTAGCCAGCACGGAGGGGCCCCAAGGCAGGTCGGAGGGCCCTCGGAGCATGTCGCAAGGCGACAATGCAGCCAGCGCAGTCCCTTGCTAGGTCGGAAGGGCCCCTTATAATGTTAAAGGGCCCCTGGAGAGACCAGAGGGCCCCTGGAAAGTTAAAAGGGCCCCTGCGCAGATCGGAGGGGCCCCTGATCAGACCGAAAGGACCCCTGGGTGGGTAAGAAGGGACCCTGAACATGCCGAAGTGGCCCCTGGCCAGCACGGAGGGGCTCCAGGGCAGGTCGGAGGGCCCCTTGAGCATGTCGGCAAGGGCGACAAAGCAGCCAGCGCAGGCCGGCCAGAAGAGTCGCTGGACTGATCGGAGGGGCTCCTGGGCAAGTCAGAGGGGCCCCTGGCTAGACCGAAAGGGTCCCTGGGCCGGTCGGAAGGCCCCTTGAACATGCCAGATGAGTTCCTAGCCAGACTGGAGGGGCCCCTGGGCAGGTCCGAGGGGCCCCTGAGCAGGAGCGGCGGATTGCGGGGCCAGGGCACCCAAAATTCCCCCCAGTCGAAAATCCTGGGGGCAAAGGGTAGTTTTGCCCCCCCCCCCCCCCACAGATTTTAGCCTGCTCAATCTGGGGCAACATGACCCTTCCCCTCCCCAGGATTTTCATTTGAGGGGGGGATTTTGGGTATCCTGCGCCCCGCAATCCGCCGCCCCTGCCCCTGAGCATGTCGGCAGGGCGACAAAGCAGCCAGTGCAGTCCCTGGCCAGGTCGGAAGGATCTCTGAACAGGCCGAATGGGCCCCTTGACACACAAGAGGGGCTTCTTGGAAGGTCAGAGGAGTCTCTGGTGAGACCGGAAGGGTCAAAGCACGTAGAGATCGCAGATGAAGATCAAATACAAAGAGGACTTACTCCACAATAAACAATATTAAAAGCGGAGCTTTCGCGTATATTGAACACCCTTCGTCAGGGTGTTACAATATACCCGAAAGATCCGATTTTATTTTTTCCTGTAGAGTAAGCCCTCTTTGTATTATATATATATATATATATATATATATATATATATATATATATATATATATATATATATATATATATATATATATATATATAATCCACTCCACATCATGCCTTTTCGCTTCGCGGATCCCAGATGAGTCCCTGAACAGGTCGGAAGGGCGTAGAAAAGGTCAGAGGGGCCCCTAGACGATCTGAAGGGACCTTGGGCCTTTAACAGTAAGAATACAGTTGTACAGGGAATAAAACTAAAAATCGTGCTGCTCCGCGGCGCAATTTAACTACAAATTCAATTATATTCGGGTTAGGAAAAAAAATCGGTCAGTTTCTCAGCGCATTTATGTGCTATGTTGCTACTTTCCTATATTATTGGGCAAAATAGTTCATTTTAGCACCTTTTCCCCGCACTTTTAACGCACAATATAGCAATTTTAGAGGTCCGCACCATACGCAATGCGACGCATTGGTGAGAAAGCAACCCAGGGCATAATACTCAAAATTTCCGCACCGCTCCGCGGCGCTATTTGTTCAAGAGTTCCAGGTCTTGAGCTTAACAAATATTCCAGGTTGGTATAGCTGATTCCAAATTCGTGTCGCTGGTTCCAAAGTTGATGTGGCAGTTTGCTAACTCCAGCTCCTAAACGTTGGTATGGCCCATGCCATACCTGCCATACTGCATTTTCCAGCCTTGTAACGTGCCTTTTCATGCGTTTTTTTTGTTGTGTGGGGGGGGGGGGGGGCGCTTGGGAAGGGGCCCTTTCAACGCTCGGGAAGGGGCCCTTTCGAGGCGCCGCCCCCCCCCCTGGACGAAATCCTGGCAACGTGCTTGACCATGATATCCCAAATTTGGAAATCGGAAAATATTTCAAGTTAGAGTCTCTTCAAATTTATTTATCATATCAGAAATACCAGGTAAACTAAACCGTATATGAGAAAACAAAACATCTAACATCGAACAAGCATATTATAATGGGGTTAGTAATGTTGAGGAAAAAAAGTAGATTTAAGGTTTGTGAAAATTGGCCTTTAACAGAGAAAGGTGAGCACCGTCGGCAATGGTTGCAAGGTATTATCGTCGTGTCTATGATTGTCGCTTATTGTTTGGGTAATACATTTGTTCGATAATTGAAATGACATCGATTTGGCTAGCTAAACCCTTGTTATTGTGGTCGATATTACCTCGTTGGTTGCTTAGCCATGCTGCAAGATTCTGGTGTGCAAAATCACTTTTTAGAAGAATGACAAAAGCAAACCATTTTCGTGCACAATGAGCCAGCCATGTGAATAGCTTTATGTTTTGGCGTGTCTCACCAATTTTCAGGAAATTGTGTACATATATTATGAACATTAACATGTTCTCAAACACTCATAACTTTTTATACACTTGTGAGGATATTCAAAACCGAATAAACTTGCCGTTAAATAAGCTGAAAGTCCAATTGATGGTGCATCCGCCAAAGGTGCAAAGGTATTACACAAACGGATCTAATAAACGTTTGAGGCTAGGCAAACATAAATTTCAAGAAATTGTAATTCCACCTACGTTACTTTTATCGGAATGTGTTCTTTTAATGCTTATACAGATAAAATTGCCTCACCTAGAGGTGTTTATAGTCCAATATTGGAGTAGCTTCTACAGTTCTTTGAAACATTTTCAAGAGCTTCGGTGGTCCCCCCTCCCCTCCCCCCGTTATTATTGCTATGATTTGCTCTTTCGTATATGCCTTTTTACAAATATATCCACTTCCTACATTAATTGTCCGTTCATCGTAACATTCTATTCAATCCGTTTTGTCAGTCAGCAAAGCACGTTAAAATAACGCACACGATGCCGATAATTGCGTTCACCCGAGATAGACATACGCTACGGGCCCGGCCTGCCCGGCCCCGAACTCGCGGCTTCTCGGCTCTCTGCGAGTGTCATGCCCAGAGGGCATTGACCCAGATGACCCGGCCCGTACGGTTCAAACCACGTGACCAAATTGGCTGATGCTAGCCTTTACGCAGGAGCCCCATTCCTTCAGCCGACCTCCACCAATCCCAGTCGCGCGGCTGCTTCGAGAGCGCTGATTGGCCGCGTGCGGTCATGGCTGGCTGGGGCATCATAGGCGTATGTAGGAATTAAGTTACGAACTTAGACGATAGATGGCTCTGAAGATTGCTCGCAAATTGCAGAAAATTGGGTGATTTTAAAATGAAAAAGTGCAATTCATATTTAGGTAGACAAAGCCAGCGACTAGCACATAAAATTTCAAACAATTCCGCCAAACGGTTTAGGAGATATAAGCGATTTGCTTACTAGCCACTAGTACCTACCATTACTTTTGAAGTGACCTGTACCTCGTACGCTGACACCGTACCTACCAGTCTTTATTTCACGGTACAGTACCTACCTCGTACGGTGATACCGTACCTACCATTTATTTCACGGTACAGTACCTACCTCGTACGCTGGTACCGTACCTACCATTTATTTCACGGTACAGTACCTACCTCGTACGGTGGTACCGTACCTACCATTTATTTCACGGTACAGTACCTACCTCGTACGCGGGTACCGTACCTACCATTTATTTCACGGTACAGTACCTACCTCGTACGCTGGTACCGTACCTACCATTTATTTCAGCTGAGGTCGCGGCACAGCTGTGGCGAGTCCCTGCCTGTTCAGACAGATTGAGAATGCAATGGAGCTCGGCAAACGTAAACTAACAAACGCCTTACACCGCGATACAGATCAGCTTATAATGTCTATGTCAAGCTTCTGTAAGACCGGTTCAGTGGAAAACGCCCACGACAGACATAGACATAGACATATATTAAGGCCATCCACGATAAGCTCATGGCTATTACGGTCCCTCGTCAGAGGCTAAAACGGCGGACATGGGAAGTGAAAAACGCAAACACGCACACACACACGCACACACAGACATACACATACATACACACACACAGACATACCCCCCCCCCCCCCACACACACACACACACACATACACACACACACACACACACACACACACACACACACACACACACACACACACACACACACACACACACACACACACACCACAGTGGCCGACCGATCACGTAACTCCTCCGCCGCCGCGCAGATGGCGCTTTAGGCGTCCCGCAAACAGGTGCACCGGGAGTCGCGTCAGGTCAGGCGGGAGCCCGTTGAATTCGCGCGGAGCACGGCTGTAAAAACGCCGCTGTCCCATGGCTGACCTTGACCGCAGCACTATCAGGTCGTGCTCCTGTCGCGTGGACCGCTGACGAGTCTCGGACACACGCACGAGCCCGCCAGCCAAGATCTCGGGCTCGCCTGAGCGCCACACTTTATGCAATAGGCACATGGAGTGATAGCGCACGAGCTAGTCTGCGCTGAGCCAGCCCAAGTTCCCAAGCAGATCCGACACGTGATCAAACTTTTTGCGGCCGAAAATCACTTTAGCAGCATAGTTAATAATTTTGTGAATACGAGATAGGTTTTTCTGTGTGCAGTTGCCATACACAGAGATACAGTATCGGATCTGCGAGAGAACAAGGGCCTGGACCAGGGCGGCGATGACGGATGGTGGCAGGTGGTTCCTTAGATGTGATAGACCAGATAGAGTGCCGAAACATTTTCTAGTAACAGCAGAGACGTGACTGTCCCAGCTGAGGGTGCGATCAAAGGTCAGACCGAGGTTTTTTGCATCAGAAACGGGGAGTAAATGGTGATCGCGAAATTTGACAGTGAAGTTGGGGACGTTGCGAAGATTTTGGGCGCTTCCCAGCAGCATCAGTTGCGTTTTACCGGCATTTACTTTCAATCCGCTGGCTCGGAACCAACAATCGAGAGAGGCCAAGACCCGCTCCATCTTGACTAAGATGTTTTTGAATTGTGACTTCTTGCCAGAGACTAAAATTTGGGTGTCATCGGCGTACTGTACCACCACTGCGACCTCGACAAACAAACTCAGGTCGTTAGCGAAGACGCAGTAGAGCAGAGGGCCGAGAGCAGATCCTTGAAAAACGCCGATGCCGTTGGGAAGCGGGAAAGATTTTTTGGTGCTACCCAGATTGTCAGTGAGGCTGACACTCTGGGTGTGATTGTGAAGGTAGGCTGAAAACCAGGAAGTATCTACGCCGTGAAGTTGTAATTTGGTGAGGAGTTTTTGGTGGTCTATCACATCAAAGCATTTGCTCAAATCCAGCAGGCAGAGGAGAGAGAGGTCGCGGCGGTCATTGGCGGATAGGATTTGGCCAGTTATGGATATCAGCGCGGTTTCCGTCGAGTGACGAGGACGAAAACCGTGCTGAGTTGGGGACAGGAGGTGGTTTTGGGAAAGGTAATTGTAAAGCTGTTGGTGCACGGCCTGCTCTACAATTTTGGCGAGAACAGGAACGATGGAGATTGGCCGGAAGTTGGATGGATCGGAAGGATCGCCGGATTTGTGGATAGGGTAGACCAGGGAATGTTTCCAGGATTCAGGGACCTGGGCGTTAGACATGCTGGAGTTGAGCAAATGCAGGAACACACCGCCGATCGCCTCAAATGACAGGCGGATCATATGGATGGTGACGCCGTCCTCGCCAGAGCCAGCCAGCTCGCCCCATGAAGCAAGTTGGCTGGCTGTAGGTGTATGCCATGAAGCAATGTGACCGGGCGGAATAAGAGAGACGTTTTCGAAGATTTCCAGTGGTTCTGTAGAAATACTTCAAGAGCCTGTGTCTGCCTGGCTCGATGGTATGCTAAATTTAACATTCATTATGCGTTCCAAGATGAATGTATGCTGAGCGAGACATTTGACTAAGGTAGATTGCTTCTTGCGTGTAACGCTGAAAAGCAGCCGAATGCAGTATGTATGACTGCTGTTAACCCTTGCCCGGGTAGGGGGTGGGGTGGATGCCACCCCCACCCCCTCGGTTTTTCTGGAATAACTCGCGTAGTTTCCGACCAATTGCGATGGAACTTCCAGTACCCTACTTGAGAAAAATTTGACATATACTCTTAAAATGGTTAATTTCTAACCCACATGACCCGTGACCTATGACCTGTTTCTCAAGGTCATGTCATGCGCAACTGGCGTCCCGCAGTATCGATGCTTGTAACCTGTGCAGTTTCCAAGTGTTTGTTGTTCAGGAGCATATGCACGTGTGTTTCCAGGTGACAGTTGTGTTTTCCACTGAGATTGTGACCTCGATTGGCCTTTTCAGAGGTCAACTGAGGTCATTGACCTCCGATGACCTCAGATGACTTTTTTTGGCTTCTGGCGGTTTCTAGGATATTTTGTGACACTGATTTCAAATTTAGGATCCATTTTACATAATTACATGTTCCATTGGGATCATGCACTTCCACAGGTCAACCAAGGTTACTGACCTCAGATGACCTGACATGACCTTTTTGGAATTTGGCAGTTTTTAGGACATTTTGTGACGATGATTACGAATGTGGCACCCAATAAGCATCATGATATGCTCATTCACGATTCTAGCTCGATACAATTCAATTTATACGCATTTACAATTTTGATGACTTTTGGGTCATTGACATGACCTCAGAGGTCACCTAATGACCCCATACCTAGCAATCGGATATCAGCGGCTTCCTCTCGTCACAAGCAATACGCTCGTCTTTGAATTCAAGCTCTAGCTTAATTAGGGGCGATACACTAAAGGGGGGGGGGGGGTCGTACCCCCGTACCCGAACACGTAGTGATTTTGCCCTACCCGGGCGAGGGTTAATATTGACATTACAGATTACGTTATATTATTAATAACAGCCTCCTAAATATCATACAAAAACGTTATGTTTATGTCATAAATGACGAAGAAGAAGCTTAACCTATAAGTTTGTATGTCAAGGAAACCAATCACAATGATGATTTTGTATCCTTACTTAAGAGAAGCAACTGCCTTGGAAAATCTCACAAGTTATTCAAATTACCCAAATTGTCTGTTATAGTTCACACAAAATATATACATATTATGCCACAAATTAAGTACCTACCACTGCTGTGCTCGCCACTCCGTCCACTGCACATTTTACATCGTACTTCACAGAAGTTCCTGACATTGACCAAGCCCTGGTCGGCGTACCTCAATGCAAACAACTGTCCCTAATTAACCGGACAAAGTCAGCGACTCTACTGACTAAGGCATTTAGGCGGCGGTTTGTTTTCTGGAGCCGTCAACTTTGGCCACTTAAGTGCACTTCCTACTGGCTCTGTTTGCCCCCGGCTGCAGACGCACCATAGGATAATATCGGGAGCTTTAGATCCCCTGAGAAGTTCGAGCCGCACTGTTGGTGGCGACTAGCACGGCTGGTTTGTTGAGTTGGGGGAGACGATAGTTGAGTTCGGCTTCATTGCGGTGGCTAATCATTATCACGGAGTGGCCAGTGCAAAACAAGTGGGCATATCTTTTTGATGAGAACAACGGGGATCACGTTGTCATAGCCACAAGGGATTAAACGAAACGCTAATGCAATATGCTTGAATGCTTACCGTACTGTTCGAGTCGCAGTAAGCATGTATCATGTCAACACAATCACCATGGGGGAGCTTAGCTCCGGGAATCCACAAAGCTAATATTAGCTACACTTGCCGCGCCCGATTCACTCCGATACACCTAGCTTACCCGTCTCCGATACACCGAGCTTACCCGTCTCACCATTCACTCCGATACACCGAGCTTACCCGTCTCCGATACACCGAGCTTACCCGTCTCACGATTCACTCCGATACACCGAGCTTACCCGTCTCCGATACACTGAGCTTACCCGTCTCACCATTCCCTCCGATACACCGAGCTTACCCGTCTCACCATTCACTCCGATACACCGAGCTTACCCGTCTCACCATTCACTCCGATACACCGAGCTTACCCGTCTCCGATACACCGAGCTTACCCGTCTCACGAATCACTCCGATACACCGAGCTTACCCGTCTCCGATACACTGAGCTTACCCGTCTCACCATTCACTCCGATACACCGAGCTTACCCGTCTCATGATTCACTCCGATACACCGAGCTTACCCGTCTCCGATACACCGAGCTTACCCGTCTCACGAATCACTCCGATACACCGAGCTTACCCGTCTCCGATACACTGAGCTTACCCGTCTCACCATTCACTCCGATACACCGAGCTTACCCGTCTCACCATTCACTCCGATACACCGAGCTTACCCGTCTCACCATTCACTCCGAT
This sequence comes from Chirona hameri, assembly GCA_036785665.1. Taxonomy (NCBI): domain Eukaryota; kingdom Metazoa; phylum Arthropoda; class Thecostraca; order Balanomorpha; family Balanidae; genus Chirona; species Chirona hameri. Next base: position 49,664 of record JAXIVJ010005978.1, on the reverse strand, counting down.
ACACCAAGCTTACCCGTCTCCGATACACCGAGCTTACCCGTCTCACAATCACTCCGATACACCGAGCTTACCCGTCTCATGATTCACTCCGATACACCGAGCTTACCCGTCTCACCATTCACTCCGATACACCGAGCTTACCCGTCTCACGAATCACTCCGATACACCGAGCTTACCCGTCTCACGAGTCACTCCGATACACCGAGCTTACCCGTCTCATGATTCACTCCGATACACCGAGCTTACCCGTCTCACGATTCACTCCGATACACCGAGCTTACCCGTCTCACGAATCACTCCGATACACCGAGCTTACCCGTCTTCGATACACCGAGCTTACCCGTCTCACGAATCACTCCGATACACCGAGCTTACCCGTCTCACGAATCACTCCGATACACCGAGCTTACCCGTCTCCGATACACCGAGCTAACCCGTATCACGATTCACTCCGATACACCGAGCTAACCCGTCTCCGATACACCGAGCTTACCCGTCTCACCATTCACTCCGATACACCGAGCTTACCCGTCTCACGAATCACTCCGATACACCGAGCTTACCCGTCTCCGATACACCGAGCTAACCCGTATCACGATTCACTCCGATACACCGAGCTAACCCGTCTCCGATACACCGAGCTTACCCGTCTCACGATTCACTCCGATACACCGAGCTTACCCGTCTCATGATTCACTCCGATACACCGAGCTTACCCGTCTCACGATTCACTCCGATACACCGAGCTTACCCGTCTCCGATACACCGAGCTTATCCGTCTCACGGATCACTCCGATACACCGAGCTTACCCGTCTCACGAATCACTCCGATACACCGAGCTAACCCGTCTCCGATACACTGAGCTTACACGTCTCCGATACACCGAGCTTACCCGTCTCACGAATCACTCCGATACACCGAGCATACCCGTCTCCGATACACCGAGCTTACCCGTCTCACGATTCACTCCGATACACCGAGCTTACCCGTCTCCGATACACCGAGCTAACCCGTCTCCGATACACCGAGCTTACCCGTCTCACGAATCACTCCGATAAACCGAGCATACCCGTCTCCGATACACCGAGCTTACCCGTCTCACGATTCACTCCGATACACCGAGCTTACCCGTCTCACGATTCACTCCGATACACCGAGCTTACCCGTCTCACGAATCACTCCGATACACCGAGCTTGCCCGTCTCCGATACACCGAGCTTACCCGTCTCACGATTCACTCCGATACACCGAGCTTACCCGTCTCATGAATCACTCCGATACACCGAGCTTACCCGTCTCACGAATCACTCCGATACACCGAGCTTACCCGTCTCCGATACACCGAGCTAACCCGTCTCATGATTCACTCCGATACACCGAGCTTACCCGTCTCACGAATCACTCCGATACACCGAGCTTACCCGTCTCCGATACACCGAGCTAACCCGTCTCATGATTCACTCCGATACACCGAACTTACCCGTCTCCGATACACCGAGCTAACCCGTCTCATGAATCACTCCGATACACCGAGCTTACCCGTCTCCGATACACCGAGCTTACCCATCTCATGATTCACTCCGATACACCGAGCTAACCCGTCTCACGATTCACTCCGATACACCGAGCTTACCCGTCTCCGATACACCGGCCCACTCCTCTTCAGCATCTTCACGAACGACCTTGCATCGTACCTTCCTCACGGGCGTCTGGTGTCCTACGCAGACGACACCCAGCTCCTCGACTCCGCCCTCCCAGCACACCTATCCCTACTAAAATCCCGCCAGGAGGATACCATCATTGCGGTTCAATCCTACTTCACTGCCAACTCCTTAAAGATGAACCCCACCAAGACCACCCTCCTCCTTGTCGGTACTCCTCAAGCCCTTAAAAAGACTCCATCCTTTCAGCTCAACATCTCAAACCACACACTCAATCCCTTACCGTCCGTGAAGATGCTGGGGGTCACCATGGATCGTAACTTGTCCTGGGAGGAGCACATTTCCAATTTAGTCAAAAAGTGCAACTCCATCCTGTTCTGTCTGTATAAAATTCGTCACCACCTCACACCCGAGACCCGCCAACTCCTAATCCAGACACACGTGTTCCCCCACATATTGTACTGCCTCTCCGTCTGGGGCGGGGCCGCTGACTGCCACCTCAGTCGGGTACAAAAGGTGATAAATTTCGCGGCAAGGATCGTCTCGGGTGCGCGGGATCGTGATCATATCTCACCGATCGTGGAGTCGCTAGGCTGGCGTGGTATACGCGACCTCGTTGCGCGCCGCGACTGTATCGGCGTCTACAGAGCCTTAAACGATCCCCGCGCCCCGGCAGCGGTCCGATCGCTATTCATCCCTCGCACCGCTGTGAGTGAGCGCCTCACGCGGGCTGCGGTGGCTGGTGCTCTAGAGCTGCCCGCTTTCCGGCTATCCATGTCGCGCAGGGCTTTTTCCTATAGGGCGGCCTCGTCTTGGAACCACCTGACGCCGGCCGTTATGGCCTCCCGGAGCCTCGCCGTGCTAAAATCCCAACTCGAAAATTGTGACGACGGTGTGTGAAAGCTTGAATTCGTACGTTTTATTAACATAGTTACCACGATTTCTTGTGTGTGTGCGATGCGTGTTTTAAATTGTCTGTCGTGTTTTTCGTTTGTATCGCCCAACTTGTATCCCTTTCACTCGAATCGAACATTAAGCCATTTATATGGAATGATTCGCAAATACATGAACTGAACTGAACACCGAGCTTACCCGTCTCCGATACACCGAGCTTACCCGTCTCACCATTCACTCCGATACACCGAGCTTACCCGTCTCACGATTCACTCCGATACACCGAGCTTACCCGTCTCACCATTCACTCCGATACACCGAGCTTACCCGTCTCCGATACACCGAGCTAACCCGTCTCCGATACACCGAGCTTACCCGTCTCCGATACACCGAGCTAACCCGTCTTCGATACACCGAGCTTACCCGTCTCACCATTCACTCCGATACACCGAGCTTACCCGTCTCACGATTCACTCCGATACACCGAGCTTACCCGTCTCACGAATCACTCCGATACACCGAGGTTACCCGTCTCACGATTCACTCCGATACACCGAGCTTACCCGTCTCACCATTCACTCCGATACACCGAGCTTACCCGTCTCACGAATCACTCCGATACACCGAGCTTACCCGTCTCACGAATCACTCCGATACACCGAGGTTACCCGTCTCACGATTCACTCCGATACACCGAGCTTACCCGTCTCCGATACACCGAGCTTATCCGTCTCACGAATCACTCCGATACACCGACCTAACCCGTCTCACCATTCACTCCGATACACCGAGCTTACCCGTCTCCGATACACCGAGCTTACCCGTCTCACGAATCACTCCGATACACCGAGCTAACCCGTCTCACGATTCACTCCGATACACCGAGCTTACCCGTCTCACGAATCACTCCGATACACCGAGCTTACCCGTCTCACGAATCACTCCGATACACCGAGCTTACCCGTCTCACGAATCACTCCGATACACCGAGCTTACCCGTCTCCGATACACCGAGCTTATCCGTCTCACGAATCACTCCGATACACCGAGCTTACCCGTCTCACGATTCACTCCGATACACCGAGCTTACCCGTCTCACGATTCACTCCGATACACCGAGCTTACCCGTCTCCGATACACCGAGCTTCTCCGTCTCACGAATCACTCCGATACACCGAGCTTATCCGTCTCACGAATCACTCCGATGCACCGAGCTTACCCGTCTCCGATACACCGAGCTAACCCGTCTCACGATTCACTCCGATACACCGAGCTTTTCCGTCTCACGAATCACTCCGATACACCGAACCTACCCGTCTCACGAATCACTCCGATGCACCGAGCTTACCCGTCTCCGATACACCGAGCTAACCCGTCTCACGATTCACTCTGATACACCGAGCTTATCCGTCTCCGATACACCGAGCTTATCCGTCTCACGAATCACTCCGATACACCGAGCTAACCCGTCTCACGATTCACTCTGATACACCGAGCTTATCCGTCTCACGATTCACTCCGATACACCGAGCTTATCCGTCTCACGATTCACTCCGATACACCGAGCTTACCCGTCTCCGATACACCGAGCTTATCCGTCTCACGATTCACTCCGATACACCGAGCTAACCCGTCTCACGATTCACTCCGATACACCGAGCTTACCCGTCTCACGATTCACTCCGATACACCGAGCTTACCCGTCTCACGATTCACTCCGATACACCGAGCTTACCCGTCTCCGATACACCGAGCTTATCCGTCTCACGATTCACTCCGATACACCGAGCTAACCCGTCTCACGATTCACTCCGATACACCGAGCTTACCCGTCTCCGATACACCGAGCTTATCCGTCTCACGATTCACTCCGATACACCGAGCTTACCCGTCTCCGATACACCGAGCTAACCCGTCTCACGATTCACTCCGATACACCGAGCTTATCCGTCTCACGATTCACTCCGATACACCGAGCTAACCCGTCTCACGATTCACTCCGATACACCGAGCTTACCCGTCTCCGATACACCGAGCTTATCCGTCTCACGATTCACTCCGATACACCGAGCTTACCCGTCTCACGATTCACTCCGATACAAGGAGCTTACCCGTCTCACGAATTACTCCGATACACCGAACCTACCCGTCTCACGAATCACCCCGATACACCGAGCTAACCCGTCTCATGAATCACTCCGATACACCGAGCTAACCCGTCTCACGATTCACTCCGATACACCGAGCTTACCCGTCTCCGATACACCGAGCTTACCCGTCTCACGAATCACTCCGATACACCGAGCTTACCGGTCTCCGATACACCGAGCTTACCCGTCTCACGAATCACTCCGTTACACCGAGCTTATCCGTCTCACGATTCACTCCGATACACCGAGCTTACCCGTCTCACGATTCACTCCGATACACCGAGCTTACCCGTATCCGATACACCGAGCTTACCCGTCTCACGATTCACTCTCCGAAACACCGAGCTAACCCGTCTCATGATTCACTCCGATACAAGGAGCTTACCCGTCTCACGAATTACTCCGATACACCGAGCCTACCCGTCTCACGAATCACCCCGATACACCGAGCTAACCCGTCTCATGAATCACTCCGATACACCGAGCTAACCCGTCTTCGATACACCGAGCTTACCCGTCTCACGAACCACCTCGATACACCGAGCTAACCCGTCTCCGATACACCGAGCTTACCCGTCTCATGATTCACTCCGATACACCGAGCTTACCCGTCTCAAGAACCACCTCGATATACCGAGCTAACCCGTCTCCGATACACCGAGCTTACCCGTCTCATGAATCACTCCGACACACCGAGCTTACCCGTCTCCGATACACCGAGCTTACCCGTCTCATGATTCACTCCGATACACCGAGCTTACCCGTCTCATGATTCACTCCGATACACCGAGCTTACCCGTCTCACGATTTACTCCGATACACCGAGCTTACCCGTCTCCGATACACCGAGCTTACCCGTCTCCGATACACCGAGCTTACCCGTCTCATGATTCACTACGATACACCGAGCTTACCCGTCTCACGATTCACTCCGATACACCGAGCTTACCCGTCTCACGAATCACTCCGATACACCGAGCTTACCCGTCTCCGATACACCGAGCTAACCCGTCTCACGATTCACTCCGATACACCGAGCTTACCCGTCTCACGAATCACTCCGATACACCGAGCTTATCCGTCTCCGATACACTGAGCTTACCCGTCTCACGATTCACTCCGATACACCGAGCTTACCCGTCTCATGATTCACTCCGATACACCGAGCTTACCCGTCTCACCATTCACTCCGATACACCGAGCTTACCCGTCTCACGATTCACTCCGATACACCGAGCTTACCCGTCTCCGATACACCGAGCTAACCCGTCTCATGATTCACTCCGATACACCGAGCTTACCCGTCTCACGATTCACTCCGATACAACGAGCGTACCCGTCTCCGATACACCGAGCTTACCCGTCTCCGATACACTAAGCTTACCCGTCTCACGATTCACTCCGATACACCGAGCTAACCCGTCTCACGAATCACTCCGATACACCGAGCTTACCCGTCTCCGATACACCGAGCTTATCCGTCTCACGATTCACTCCGATACACCGAGCTTACTCGTCTCATGATTCACTCCGATACACCGAGCTTACCCGTCTCACCATTCATTCCGATACACCGAGCTTACCCGTCTCACGAATCACTCCGATACACCGAGCTTACCCGTCTCACGATTTACTCAGATACACCGAGCTAACCCGTCTCATGATTCACTTGATACACCGAGCTTACCCGTCTCAGATACACCGAGCTTACCCGTCTCACGATTCACTCCGATACACCGAGCTTACCCGTCTCATGATTCACTCCGATACACCGAGCTTACCCGTCTCACCATTCACTCCGATACACCGAGCTTACCCGTCTCACGAATCACTCCGATACACCGAGCTTACCCGTCTCACGATTTACTCCGATACACCGAGCTTACCCGTCTCCGATACACCGAGCTTACCCGTCTCACGATTCACTCCGATACACCGAGCTTACCCGTCTCACGATTAACTCCGATACACCGAGCTTACCCGTCTCCGATACACTGAGCTTACCCGTCTCACGATTCACTCCGATACACCGAGCTTACCCGTCTCACGATTCACTCCGATACACCGAGCTAACCCGTCTCACGAATCACTCCGATACACCGAGCTTACCCGTCTCCGATACACCGAGCTTATCCGTCTCACGATTCACTCCGATACACCGAGCTTACCCGTCTCATGATTCACTCCGATACACCGAGCTTACCCGTCTCACCATTCACTCCGATACACCGAGCTTACCCGTCTCACAAATCACTCCGATACACCGAGCTTACCCGTCTCACGATTTACTCCGATACACCGAGCTAACCCGTCTCACGAATCACTCCGATACACCGAGCTTACCCGTCTCCGATACACCGAGCTTACCCGTCTCACGATTCACTCCGATACACCGAGCTTACCCGTCTCATGATTCACTCCGATACACCGAGCTTACCCGTCTCACCATTCACTCCGATACACCGAGCTTACCCGTCTCACGAATCACTCCGATACACCGAGCTTACCCGTCTCACGATTTACTCCGATACACCGAGCTAACCCGTCTCATGATTCACTCTGATACACCGAGCTTACCCGTCTTCGATACACCGAGCTTACCCGTCTCACGAATCACTCCGATACACCGAGCTAACCCGTCTCACGAATCACTCCGATACACCGAGCTAACCCGTCTCACGAATCACTCCGATACACCGAGCTTACCCGTCTCACGAATCACTCCGATACACCGAGCTTACCCGTCTCCGATACACCGAGCTTACCCGTCTCACAAATCACTCCGATACACCGAGCTTACCCGTCTCCGATACACCAAGCTTACCCGTCTCACGAATCACTCCGATACACCGAGCTAACCCGTCTCCGATACACTGAGCTTACCCGTCTCCGATACACCGAGCTTACCCGTCTCACGAATCACTCCGATACACCGAGCTTACCCGTCTCATGAATCACTCCGATACACCGAGCTTACCCGTCTCACGAATCACTCTGATACACCGAGCTTACCCGTCTCCGATACACCGAGCTTACCCGTCTCACGAATCACTCTGATACACCAAGCTTATCCGTCTCACGATTCACTCCGATACACCGAGCATACCCGTCTCCGATACACCGAGCTTACCCGTCTCACGAATCACTCCGATACACCGAGCTTACCCATCTCCGATACACCGATCTTACCCGTCTCACGATTCACTCCGATTCGCCGAGCTAACCCGTCTCCGATACACCGATCTTACCCGTCTCACGATTCACTCCGATACACCGAGCTAACCCGTCTCACCAATCACTCCGATATACCGAGCATACCTGTCTCACGAATCACTCCGATACACCGAGCTTACCCGTCTCCGATACACCAAGCTTACCCGTCTCACGAATCACTCCGATACAACGAGCTTACCCGTCTACGATACACCGAGCTTACCCGTCTCACGATTCACTCCGATACACCGAGCTTACCCGTCTCCGATACGCCGAGCTTACCCGTCTCATGATTCACTCCGATACACCGAGCTAACCCGTTTCACGAATCACCCCGATACACCGAGCTAACCCGTCTCATGAATCACTCCGATACACCGAGCTAACCCGTCTTCGATACACCGAGCTTACCCGTCTCACGAACCACCCCGATACACCGAGCTTACCCGTCTCATGATTCACTCCGATACACCGCGCTAACCCGTCTCACGATTCACTCCGATACACCGAGCTTACCCGTCTCCGATACACCGAGCTAACCCGTCTTATGAATCACTCCGATACACCGAGCTTACCCGTCTCACGATTCACTCCGATACACCGAGCTTACCCGTCTCATGATTCACTCCGATACACCGAGCTTACCCGTCTCCGATACACCGAGCTAACCCGTCTCATGAATCACTCCGATACACCGAGCTTACCCGTCTCACGATTCACTCCGATACACCGAGCTTACCCGTCTCATGAATCACTCCGATACACCGAGCTTACCCGTCTCCGATACACCGAGCTAACCCGTCTCATGAATCACTCCGATACACCGAGCTTACCCGTCTCACGATTCACTCCGATTCACCGAGCTTACCCGTCTCATGAATCACTCCGATACACCGAGCTTACCCGTCTCACGATTCACTCCGGTACACCGAGCTTACCCGTCTCACGATTCACTCCGATACACCGATCTAACCCGTCTCCGATACACCGAGCTTACCCGTCTCCGATACACCGAGCTTACCCGTCTCACGATTCACTCCGATACACCGAGCTTACCCGTCTCACGAATCACTCCGATACACCGAGCTTACCCGTCTCACGATTCACTCCGATACACAGAGCTTACCCGTCTCACGATTCACTCCGATACACCGAGCTTACCCGTCTCACGATTCACTCCGATACACCGATCTAACCCGTCTCCGATACACCGAGCTTACCCGTCTCCGATACACCGAGCTTACCCGTCACACGATTCACTCCGATACACCGAGCTTACCCGTCTCACGATTCACTTCGATACACCGAGCTTACCCGTCTCTGATACACCGAGCTTACCCGTCTCATGAATCCCTCCGATACACCGAGCTAACCCGTCTCACGATTCACTCCGATACACCGAGCTTACCCGTCTCCGATACACCGAGCTTACCCGTCTCACGATTCACTCCGATACACCGAGCTAACCCGTCTCACGAATCACTCCGATACACCGAGCTTACCCGTCTCACGATTCACTCCGATACACCGAGCTTACCCGTCTCATGAATCACTCCGATACACCGAGCTTACCCGTCTCATGAATCACTCCGATACACCGAGCTAACCCGTCTCACGATTCACTCCGATACACCGAGCTTACCCGTCTCACGATTCACTCCGATACACCGAGCTTATCCGTCTCCGAATCACTCCGATACACCGAGCTAACCCGTCTCACGATTCACTCCGATACACCGAGCTTACCCGTCTCATGAATCACTCCGATACACCGAGCTAACCCGTCTCCGAATCACTCCGATACACCGAGCTAACCCGTCTCACGAATCACTCCGATACACCGAGCTTACCCGTCTCCGATACACTGAGCTTACCCGTCTCCGATACACCGAGCTTACCCGTCTCACCATTCACTCCGATACACCGAGCTTACCCGTCTCCGATACACCGAGCTAACCCGTCTCGCGAATCATTCAGCACAGCGCTGAAGCCGCGTTTGACCTTCACGATGCGTGCCTTACTCGGATCACTAGCACTGCTCAACGGAGTCAGATATACGGCAGCAAGTCTAACTTCACTACCAGACCGCCAGGTGAGGAGACTACGCAGCAGAGCCAATTATGATGGATGCGACTCAATATGGAGGATGTGGTTTTTTCTAACAGGTCTCAACAAGCAAGCTTCCAGGCACTGCTGCGTACGCGGTAATACAACACTGAGTAATATATTGCGGACAGATGAGCTGTCTATATATAGAGATCGAGGCAGGGCCAATGCGACAAAGACGCTGCGGACGAGGAAGAGGTCAATAGATCGATACAGTGCAAACAGCCTTCCGCAACAAACGCACACGCACACAGACGCGTACAACACGGTCGCGTGTATGCGCGAGTGTACAGTTGCTCATGTATGCTACGACGTAGCATGCAGGGCACGTCGCCAGCCTTAGCCTTCCGGGCTAGTAGGCTACACCTAACAACCTCTCTGCTTTGTGGGTGGAGGCGTGCAGCGTATACAATACCCCTGCGTACCCCAGCGTATACAATACCCCTGCACCGCAGTGGCAGGGGTCACACGAACACATTGTGTCCGTGTCAGATTACACACGTTTGCCGTGCGGTAATGGCTCCAGAACAGCGTGTAGAACAGCGTGTAATGGCTCCAGAACACTGACCGACAGCGTGGTGCGCTGTGACACTATCTGACACGTACTATCTGACACGTGACACAGGCGGGCGCCGCCAGCCAGGTCCATCTGACACGTGACACAGGCGGGGCGCCGCCAGCCAGGTCCATCTGACACGTAACACAGGCGGGGCGCCGCCAGCCAGTTATATTGGTGAGTCTGTCGGTTAGGTTATAGTTTTTTTAGGTTTCAGGTTTGTTGGTGAATAAGTTGTCTGCTGGTTGGGTTAGTACATGTTGGTGGAATATAGGCTCCGTTTGAGTTTATTTATTGCGTAGGTTATCTGGTGGCGAGGAACGTACTAAATGCAAGCAGACTGTTGGTTAGACTGGTGACCGGAAATGTGCACGGAGCCGTGAGTTTCACGACGTAGACACGTAGACCTGTTGGTCGACTCGCGCATTAAGCATTTCCAGCGTATCTGAACTTTATGGTGACCTATTGGCATCAAAAGGTAGCAGGTCAATTGCTGCTGCGTCACTCGCATTTAACATTTACAGTGTATCTGATCTTTAAAATATTTAACACATCATTTATGTTGCATGCATCTGGCTAACAAGAAAGTTGCATTTTTAACACGTGATGTCAGGTTGACAGCAATTTATGCGTATGTATTGACTTGTTGGCATCCAAGCTGTGCAGAACACTTTGATTATAGTAATATCAAAGGGTTTATGACACAATAAAATCGTCAACAAATTGCGTCTTTTCTGTGGTAATAACGTCTGAAAATTCGTTGAAAAAGGTTGACAGCAATTTATGCGTATGTATTGACTTGTTGGCATCCAAGCTGTGCAGAACACTTTTATTATAGTAATATCAAAGGGTTTATCACACAATAAAATCGTCAACAAATTGCGTCTTTTCTGTGGTAATTAACGTCTGAAAATTCGTTGAAAAGTATTTGGTGCGATATGTTGTTATAGGTTGTATGTGTCGATAATCACCACACACTCACCTAGTTCTACATCAACACATGCCAACGCATCAACAGTAATCAGTTTCCGTCATCATTCTGCTTTACACAGGAACATTCACTCAAGTTTTTGCCGTTCTCGTCTTTAGATAGTTTCTCTCGTGTTTGCTGTTTTCCTAACCATTTACCTCCTCGGTGTATTCCCACCGTTACTTCAGATGTCCGCTAACCTTGTTTGGGCGTGTGCTGACTGTTTAACCTTAACTTTCCATTGTAAATTTAGAGCTCGGGGAAAGGAGACAGCGTTGTGGAGTTGCCTTCAGCAACATGTGTGACTTTCGCAGTGGTTGACTTTGGACGCGGTTCTTGGTGAGTCATTTGAACTGAAACAAGATGTTTTCGCTTCTGGGTTTAAGATGCCGCTTTTGGTACGCTACACAAACCAGTTTCGTCGAGCGACATGTGATATATTTTTGAAGAAAATAGTTCGAAACTTCTGAATGGATGGATTTCCGAGGTCAGGAGCCGCGCAAAGCAGAGATTGTTGCGTAGGCCACGACCCCTACCATCCGATCGCGCAATTCTTGGTAGCCGGCAGAATTTAGAAGCGAAAGTTTTACGTGCCCGACATACCTGGGCACGGTCCGCCCCACTCACTGACATCACCTGACCTTTAGTGCCAGGTGACTTTAGTTTCGCAGGATTTTAACATGAGCCCTATGTGGCTGCCCCCCTCCCTACCCCCCCCCCCCCCCCCCCCACACACACACACACACACACACACACACACACACACACACACACACACACACACACACACACACACACACACACACACACACACACACACACACACACACACACACACACACACACACACACACACACACACACCCCTAGCTGCCCCAACTCCCAACCCCTGGCTGCCCTCCCCCCACCCATTCCCAATTTTGTGGCGACGCCACTGGCATGACTGATGTTACCACGAGAGGAGAGAGGACACATTACATTAGTTAATTGGTGAGGTTAATTGGTGGTTTATTGGTGAGGTGGTAAACATTGTTCTAACACAATCAAACAGAACTAGGCTACAGAGAGGCAGGATAATTCAACAGACCTATTCAATCTTTGAATTAACATACTTTCCCTATGTTCTTCTAAAGCGAATTTGCAATTAATAAAGAACCTTACACATATCCCTCAGAAGCTTCTACAGGTGTCGATGATATCGTAATTACGTCCCTATTTGTGAATTCATATAACAACACCAACGTAGCGTGCTATGCAGCCATCACTATCCCCATCGCGATGTTAAGACGAATGTTCGCAAAGGTGATTACGCAGTGGGACTGCCCTCGGAGATGAGATAGTCTGACCTGGGACTATCCTCGGTGGTGAGATAGTCAGACCTGGGACTGCCCTCCGTGATGAGATAGTCAGACCTGGGACCATCCTCGGTGATGAGATAGTCAGACCTGGGACTGTCCTCGGTGATGAGATAGTCAGATCTGGGACTATCCTCGGTGGTGAGATAGTCAGACCTGGGACTGTCCTCGGTGATGAGATAGTCAGACCTGGGACTGTCCTCGGAGATGAGATAGTCAGACCTGGGACAGTCCTCGGTGGTGAGATAGTCAGACCTGGGACTGTCCTCGGAGATGATATAGTCAGACCTGGGACTGCCCTCGGAGATGAGATAGTCAGACCTGGGACTGTCCTCGGAGATGAGATAGTCAGACCTGGGACTGTCCTCGGAGATGAGATAGTCAGACCTGGGACTGCCCTCGGAGATGAGATAGTCAGACCTGGGACTGTCCTCGGAGATGAAATAGTCAGACCTGGGACTGTCCTCGGAGATGAGATAGTCAGACCTGGGACTGCCCTCGGAGATGAGATAGTCAGACCTGGGACTGTCCTCGGTGGTGAGATAGTCAGACCTGGGACTGTCCTCGGTGATGAGATAGTCAGACCTGGGACTGTCCTCGGTCATGAGATAGTCAGACCTGGGACTGCCCTCGGTGATGAGATAGTCAGACCTGGGACTGCCCTCGGTGATGAGACAGTCAGACCTGGGACTGTCCTCGGTGATGAGATAGTCAGACCTGGGACTATCCTCGGAGATGAGACAGTCAGACCTGGGACTGTCCTCGGTGATGAGATAGTCAGACCTGTGACTGTCCTCGGTGATGAGATAGTCAGACCTGGGACTGTCCTCGGTGATGAGATAGTCAGACCTGGGACTGTCCTCGGTGATGAGATAGTCAGACCTGGGACTGTTCTCGGTGATGAGATAGTCAGACCTGGGACTGTCCTCGGTGATGAGATAGTCAGACCTGGGACTGCCCTCGGTGATGAGATAGTCAGACCTGGGACTGCCCTCGGTGATGAGACAGTCAGACCTGGGACTGTCCTCGGTGATGAGATAGTCAGACCTGGGACTATCCTCGGAGATGAGACAGTCAGACCTGGGACTGTCCTCGGTGATGAGATAGTCAGACCTGTGACTGTCCTCGGTGATGAGATAGTCAGACCTGGGACTGTCCTCGGTGATGAGATAGTCAGACCTGGGACTGTCCTCGGTGATGAGATAGTCAGACCTGGGACTGTTCTCGGTGATGAGATAGTCAGACCTGGGACTGTCCTCGGTGATGAGATAGTAAGAAATGGGACTGTCCTCGGTGGTGAGATAGTCAGACCTGGGACTGTCCTCGGTGATGAGATAGTCGGACCTGGGACTCTCCTCGGAGATGAGATAGTCAGACCTGGGACTCTCCTCGGTGATGAGATAGTCAGACCTGGGACTGTCCTCGGTGATGAGATAGTAAGAAATGGGACTGTCCTCGGTGGTGAGATAGTCAGACCTGGGACTGTCCTCGGTGATGAGATAGTCAGACCTGGGTCTCTCCTCGGAGATGAGATAGTCAGACCTGGGACTGTCCTCGGTGATGAGATAGTCAGACCTGTGACTGTCCTCGGTGATGAGATAGCCAGACCTGGGACTCTCCTCGGTGATGAGATAGTCAGACCTGGGACTATCCTCGGTGATGAGATAGTCAGACCTGGGACTGTCCTCGGTGATGAGATAGTCAGACCTGGGACTGTCCTCGGTGATGAGATAGTCAGACCTGGGACTGTCCTCGGTGATGAGATAGTCAGACCTGGGACTGTCCTCGGTGATGAGATAGTCAGACCTGGGACTGTCCTCGGTGATGAGATAGTCAGACCTGGGACTGTCCTTGGTGATGAGATAGTCAGACCTGGGACTGTTCTCGGTGATGAGATAGTCAGACCTGGGACTATCCTCGGTGATGAGATAGTCAGACCTGGGACTGTCCTCGGTGATGAGATAGTCAGACCTGGGACTGTCCTCGGTGATGAGATAGTCAGACCTGGGACTGTCCTCGGTGATGAGATAGTCAGACCTGGGACTGTTCTCGGTGATGAGATAGTCAGACCTGGGACTATCCTCGGTGATGAGATAGTCAGACCTGGGACTGTCCTCGGTGATGAGATAGTCAGACCTGGGACTGTCCTCGGTGATGAGATAGTCAGACCTGGGACTGTCCTCGGTGATGAGATAGTCAGACCTGGGACTGTCCTCGGTGATGAGATAGTCAGACCTGTGACTGTCCTCGGTGATGTGATAGTCAGACCTGGGACTGTCCTCGGTGGTGAGATAGTCAGACCTGGGACTATCCTCGGTGATGAGATAGTCAGACCTGGGACTGTCCTCTGTGATGAGATAGTCAGACCTGTGACTGTCCTCGGTGATGAGATAGTCAGACCTGGGACTGTCCTCGGTGATGAGATAGTCAGACCTGGGACTGTCCTCGGTGATGAGATAGTCAGACCTGGGACTGTCCTCGGTGATGAGATAGTCAGACCTGAGACTGTCCTCGGTGATGAGATAGTCAGACCTGGGACTGCCCTCGGTGATGAGATAGTCAGACTTGGGACTGTCCTCGGTGATGAGATAGTCAGACCTGGGACTGTCCTCGGTGGTGAGATAGTCAGACCTGTGACTGCCCTTGGTGATGAGACAGTCAGACCCGGGACTGTCCTCGGTGATGAGATAGTCAGACCTGTGACTGTCCTGGGTGGTAAGATAGTCAGACCTGGGACTGTCCTCGGTGGTGAGACAGTCAGACCTGGGACTGTCCTCGGTGATGAGATAGTCAGACCTGGGACTCTCCTCGGTGATGAGATAGTCAGACCTGGGACTGTCCTCGGTGATGAGATGGTCAGACCTGGGTCTCTCCTCGGTGATTAGATAGTCAGACCTGGGACTGTCCTCGGTGATGAGATAGTCAGACCTGGGACTGTCCTCGGTGATGAGATAGTCAGACCTGTGACTGTCCTCGGTGGTAAGATAGTCAGACCTGGGACTGTCCTCGGTGGTGAGATAGTCAGACCTGTGACTGTCCTCGGTGGTGAGATAGTCAGACCTGGGACTGTCCTCGGTGGTGAGATAGTCAGACCTGGGACTGTCCTCGGTGATGAGATGGTCAGACCTGGGACTGTCCTCGGTGGCGAGATAGTCAGACCTGGGACTGTCCTCGGTGATGAGATAGTCAGACCTGGGACTGTCCTCGGTGATGAGATAGTCAGACCTGGGACTGTCCTCGGTGATGAGATAGTCAGACCTGGGACTGTCCTCGGTGATGAGATAGTCAGACCTGGAACTGTCCTCGGTGATGAGATAGTCAGACCTGGGACTGTCCTCGTTGGTGAGATAGTCAGACCTGGGACTGTCCTCGGTGGTGATATAGTCAGACCTGTGACTGTCCTCGGTGATAAGATAGTCAGAACTGGGACTGTCCTCGGTGATGAGATAGTCAGACCTGGGACTGTCCTCGGTGATGAGATAGTCAGACCTGTGACTGTCCTCGGTGATGAGACAGTCAGACCTGGGACTGTCCTCGGTGATGAGATAGTCAGACCTGTGACTGTCCTCGGTGGTGAGATAGTCAGACCTGGGACTGTCCTCGGTGGTGAGATAGTCAGACCTGTGATTGTCCTCGGTGGTGAGATAGTCAGACCTGGGACTGTCCTCGGTGGTGAGATAGTCAGACCTGTGACTGTCCTCGGTGGTGAGATAGTCAGACCTGGGACTGTCCTCGGTGGTGAGATAGTCAGACCTGCGGCTGTCCTCGGTGATGAGATAGTCAGACCTGGGACTGTCCTCGGTGATGAGATAGTCAGACCTGGGACTCTCCTCGGTGATGAGACAGTAAGACCTGGGACTGTCCTCGGTGGTGAGAAAGTCAGACCTGGGACTGTCCTCGGTGGTGAGATAGTCAGACCTGGGACTGTCCTCGGTGATGAGATGGTCAGACCTGGGACTGTCCTCGGTGGTGAGATAGTCAGACCTGGGACTGTCCTCGGTGATGAGATAATCAGACCTGGGACTGTCCTCGGTGATGAGATAGTCAGACCTGGGACTGTCCTCGGTGATGAGATAGTCAGACCTGGGACTGTCCTCGGTGATGAGGTAGTCAGACCTGGGACTGTCCTCGGTGATGAGATAGTCAGACCTGGGACTGTCCTCGGTGGTGAGATAGTCAGACCTGGAACTGTCCTCGGTGGTGAGATAGTCAGACCTTTGACTGTCCTTGGTGATGAGACAGTCAGACCTGGGACTGTCCTCGGTGATGAGATAGTCATACCTGTGACTGTCCTCGGTGGTAAGATAGTCAGACCTGGGACTGTCCTCGGTGGTGAGAGAGTCAGACCTGGGACTGTCCTCGGTGATGAGATAGTCAGACCTGGGACTGTCCTCGGTGGTGAGATAGTCAGACTTGGGACTGTCATCGGTGATGAGATAGTCAGACCTGGGACTGTCCTCGGTGGTTTGATAGTCAGACTTGGGACTGTCATCGGTGATGAGATAGTCAGACCTGTGACTGTCCTCGGTGGTTTGATAGTCAGACCTGGGACTGTCCTCGGTGATGAGATAGTCAGACCTGGGACTGTCCTCGGTGATGAGATAGTCAGACCTGGGACTGTCCTCGGTGATGAGACAGTCAGACCTGGAACTGTCCTCGGTGGTAAGACAGTCAGACCAAGATCCAATAACAAACATAATCTGTCAGTTACGTCGGGTGATTGTCTCGCGAATGTCGACCTTCCAAAGCTCCACTGTCAATGGTGGGATTCGTGTTGGTTGTCCATGTAAGTCGGTCTCATAATGATCTTCCCTTGCCACCACGTCGCGCTACGGTCGCAATAGGCACAAAAAAGATGGTTTCCCCAACGTAGGTTGGTACCCATTGTGGCCGTCTGGCAGGTGCGTGACCTGGGGAGGGGGAGGGAGGGAGGGAGTGCGGGGCGTTGTCGGAATGGAATGCGCCGCGACCCGGGTGGTGGTCAGGGCCGTCTGTCTCGAGGGTCAAGAAGTCGCCTGTCCTGAGCTGGCAAAGATCCAATATTGGAGACTGAATAACAATGCTCATCACATCAGCCCAAATAGCTCAGTCGGTATAGCTGCCTACTCCTGGCGTATTCGTAGATTGGTCGTGGGTTCGAACCGCGCTGGCACCAGGCGCTTTCACGTGTATTCCTCTCTTACTCATGCCACGTGTCATGCGCAATGCAGAGCCCCGAAATTACGAATGCAAATGTCCACTTGATGATTCTAAACGAAAAAGCAGACAAATGCAGTGGGCCTCGCACTGATATGTTCGCATCACGCCGCTGCTCCGTCCTTGACGCTCCACAAACACACCCGGGCGGGCTTATATCCATTAAGTTAGCCAGTGGCGGATCTACGGTTTGGCAAAATGGGCAATTGCCCCCCCCCCCCAAACGAAATATCGGTAGGCAAACGTATGTTTTTGCCCCCCCCCCAAACTCGAAACCTAGATCCGCCACTGAAGTTAACGACGATATCTGCGACGACAGTATTTAAAACCTTAGGTCTATGAAGCATCGACAGGTGTGTTGCTGATAGAGCATTTTACTGGCTACGTGTTTAAATTTGGCATTGACCTTGAGATCAGGTAAAAATATCGACACTTCATTTGTTGGCGCAATGCAAATTTCTCAATCGTCGTAAACGACATGACGGATAGCTATTTCCGAGATATCTGTGACGTCGGTATCGGTCAACTTAAGATACAAATCCCGTGCAGTGTTCTATCAATTGCACACTTAGCGGTGCTTCACAGACCTATTGTTTTTTTTTTTAACTGGTCATCCAGATATCGTCGCTAACTTGACATTCTAGTTTTGCGTATATTTCCAACCACGGTCCGCCACACAGCCTCGCCACACATGTGCATTGTTATTCCCCCGATCGGCCTGTGTGGGTCAGACCAGGACGGAGCGGTGCAGATTCCGCCAAGTATCGGCTGGCACCGGGCGAGCTGTCAAACCAGTCCGGCCCCGCCTCGGTGCGGGATTCAGCCAGCTATCGTTTTGCTTACCGTGGGAGACCCAGAGCTAAGGAAGATCATTATGAGACCAACTGTACTTTCTGCCCGCACATGTAGACACGGGACTGGTGAAAGTGCCACACCGACTGATTCGTTTTGGAGGTGGGGATTTGAAGGACTGTTATGAGTATTTGTGTCGCACATCTATCTGGGATTCACTGTTGGTCCGATGATCGACACGCTCTGCCCCGCTAACAGTGCGGCACTTATCAGGGACCTAGGGACTAGCGGGACCTGCGACCTGGTGCATTTGACTCATCCAGATAACCCGTGGACGGTGGACCTGTCCTGGGTCTGCCGCTGCCCCAGTGTCTGCTGTACTCGGCACGGCAGAGTGCTCTCCAGTGTGTGAGGCTCGGCCGGCTGGGGGACCCAGTGGATTAGTACCCAGTGTGTGGGGACCCAGAGTATTAACTGGGTAGTGTCTCTTGATTTGACACGACAAAGTGTATGACGCCATTCCATGACGTCAGAAGATTGCGTCAGTGTTCCGCCCACCGCCCACCGGTGGTCGGCTCGCTCCAAATTAGAACCTCGGCGTCGTTTCGCGATTTACAGCTGGTCTCATTGGTCACCCGTGACCAATAGTGTTTCGCTTGCAGGCCCCAGCTCTCCAACCAGCTAGACGTGTTCTGCCTGGTCTGCTTCTCAGGAAGAGCCACGTTCTGATCTGTGTCCCAGGTAGAGCTACGCTCTGATCTGCATCCGAAGCAGAGCTATGCCATGATCTGTGTCCTGGGTAGAGTACGCTTTATATGTTCGATATGGGCGAGGTAGCGTTACGCCTTGATCAGCCCTGACAGTCTTATGCCCGCCCTATGCTGTGTCCGAGGCAGAGCCAAGGGCGCCGCCACCTTCCGAAAGTTGGGGGGGGGGGAGGCGTTCTAAAGTCGATTATTTCCATGCAACGCCCATAGGCGTAATGTTAAATTCCAAAAATGTGGGGGGGGGGACATGTCCCCCGTCCTCTCTTGTGGCGGAGCCCCTGGGCAGAGCTATATCTGGGACCGCCCTATTTTGCGTCCGAGGGGGAGCTATATCTGGGTCTGAAACGGAGATATATCTGGATCTGGGACGGAGCTATACCTGGGTCTGGGACGGAGCTATGAGCTATATCTGGGTCTGGGACGGAACTATATCTGAGTCTGGGACGGAGCTATATCTGGGTCTGGGACGGAACTATATCTGAGTCTGGGACGGAGCTATATCTGGGTCTGGGACGGAGCTATGAGCTATATCTGGGTCTGGGACGGAGCTATATCTGGATCTGGGACGGAGCTATATCTGGGTCTGGGACGGAGCTATATCTGGGTCTGGGACGGAGATATGAGCTATATTTGGGTCTGGGACGGAGCTATGAGCTATATATGGGTCTGGGACGGAGCTATGAGCTATATCTGGGTCTGGGACGGAGCTATGAGCTATATCTGGGTCTGGGACGGAGCTATGAGCTATATATGGGTCTGGGACGGAGCTATGAGCTATATCTGGGTCTGGGACGGAGCTATGAGCTATATCTGGGTCTGGGACGGAGATATGAGCTATATCTGGGTCTGGGACGGAGCTATGAGCTATATCTGGGTCTGGGACGGAGATATGAGCTATATCTGGGTCTGGGACGGAGCTATGGGCTATATCTGGGTCTGGGATGGAGCTATGAGCTATACCTAGGGGCTGGGACGGAGCTATATCTGGGTCTGGGACGGAGCTATGCGCTGCTGGCGCAGAGTCATCGCTCCTCCCTGCTGGCAGAGCGAGCGAGCGAGAACGATTTTTCACGGGTCCGGTCCCAGCCACTCTGGGTTTCAGTTACGGTGCGCCGGCGCCTGGGCTCCTTAAGGTGCGCCGTATATTACAGGAGGATGTCCCAAATGACCTAATATAGCAGCTCAGAGAGTCGATCTGTAACACGGGCGCGGGGCAAGAATGAAATTATAGGCATGCACTTTAGCCCAGAATGGATCAAAATGACCCAAAGCCGGGGTTACATTAACTAACTGCTTAAACTTGTTAATAATTGATGATCAGTGGAGCATGATATACCTTTTTGTCACAAACACGCTTGTGGGGATACGAAAAGAGTGAAGCGTCAATGTTAACTGCAGAAACCTGCAACCACTCATTTTCTACTCGTTTACGAATTGAATTAAAACTCATCTATGGCGTCTACACATGCAGTTCACTCCTCTCGCCCAGTTCGTAAATCACGAATACTCGAACCATGCATACTCACTATGCCGCACAAGTTATATATGAATGGTGCGGAGTATCAGCCCCGTCCTCTCGGTACCATGTTACACCATTAGTATCAGCCCCGTCCTCTCGGTGCCATGTTACACCATTAGTATCAGCCCCGTCCTCTCGGTACCATGTTACACTATTAGTATCAGCCCCGTCCTCTCGGTGCCATGTTACACCATTAGTATCAGCCCCGTCCTCTCGGTGCCATGTTACACCATTAGTATCAGCCCCGTCCTCTCGGTGCCATGTTACACCATTAGTATCAGCCCCGTCCTCTCGGTGCCATGTTACACCATTAGTATCAGCCCCGTCCTCTCGGTGCCATGTTACACCATTAGTATCAGCCCCGTCCTCTCGGTGCCATGTTACACCATTAGTATCAGCCCCGTCCTCTCGGTGCCATGTTACACCATTAGTATCAGCCCCGTCCTCTCGGTGCCATGTTGCACCATTAGTATCAGCCCCGTCCTCTCGGTACCATGTTACACTATTAGTATCAGCCCCGTCCTCTCGGTGCCATGTTACACCATTAGTATCAGCCCCGTCCTCTCGGTGCCATGTTACACCATTAGTATCAGCCCCGTCCTCTCGGTGCCATGTTACACCATTAGTATCAGCCCCGTCCTCTCGGTGCCATGTTACACCATTAGTATCAGCCCCGTCCTCTCGGTGCCATGTTACACCATTAGTATCAGCCCCGTCCTCTCGGTGCCATGTTACACCATTAGTATCAGCCCCGTCCTCTCGGTGCCATGTTACACCATTAGTATCAGCCCCGTCCTCTCGGTGCCATGTTACACCATTAGTATCAGCCCCGTCCTCTCGGTGCCATGTTACACCATTAGTATCAGCCCCGTCCTCTCGGTGCCATGTTACACCATTAGTATCAGCCCCGTCCTCTCGGTGCCATGTTACACCATTAGTATCAGCCCCGTCATCTCGGTGCCATGTTACACCATTAGTATCAGCCCCGTCATCTCGGTGCCATGTTACACCATTAGTATAATTCCTGCCGGCTACATTACCGTGCGCGACGGAGAAAGTTTGCCAACGTTCATCGGGTTTCTGTAGCGCACGTCTGTCTCATTACCGAATGGAAAGCATAGCACACCTCGGGCGCACCTCGTGTTTTTTGCCGGTAATATGATTTATCCCTGTGGGAGGGAGGAATTGATCTAGGAATGTAAATTGCATTACTGCAGCTTGTCAGAAAGTCAGTTCGCATTAACATAAAGTGGAGGTTGCGCGAGGATACAAAAATGTTCGCAAAGTGAGGGTAAAACAAAAATCAATTCTACCCACCTGATCAACACTGACTTCTTCACAGATCGTCTAAGTTAATTGCATTTTATATAATTAATACACTAAAAAACATGACCTTTTCCTCGAAAATGTGGAAATACAATGTTATGAAAATGTTATTATTATGTTGTAATATTTCGGCCACAGGCCTTTATCAAACAGTAAAGCTGTTTGAGTTTTACAGTTTTACTGTAAAACTCAAACAGCTTTACTGTTTGATAAAGGCCTGTGGCCGAAATATTACAACATAATAATACAATTTTCATAACATTGTATTTTCACATTTTCGAGGAAAAGGTCATGTTTTTTAGTTTATTAATTCTATCAAGTATGTTCCTCGCACAAACACTAAACTCTATAAAGTTAATTGCATTTGGCTGCATTCTAAAACCAAGTAATTTCAGCGATGGTGGATACAGGATAATGCTAAGGACTACCGGAAGCTAAGTTACCCCTCATATTGAGAATCTACGTCAGTAACTATCTCTCTTAATCTACGTCAGTATTGAGAATCTACGTCAGTAACTATCTATCTTAATCTACGTCAGTATTGAGAATCTACGTCAGTAAGTGAGACCACATTTTCAACAATGAAAGCCATTACTTCAAAGAATATAAAACAGATGTATAATTTCAAGTTAATTTGTATCGCAACATGACAACAACACAAACTGGAACATCACGTCTGAAGATGACAAGACCAGCTCTGCCACACAGGTTGCCTGGCAAACTTGTCGATGATATCCTGTTGAGTCACAAAGACATGGTTGACAGCACGGCAAAATGGCACGATACGTCCGCCGGTGATGAGAGCTGTCTTGAATCTGTCGGGCCACCGGGCACGTTCCCAGTCGAGTCATACTATTACAATTCCAGGACACGCCGATTCCCGGATCTGCGCGGGATCCGGGAATGTTGTGTCGACGTTGTGTCGGGACGTTGTGGATCCAGGACGTGCGCTGGGACAATGGCCTGTGAGGCGAGGCGTAATGGGGCGAGGCGTAATGAGGCGAGGCGTAATGGGGCGAGGCGTAATGAGGCGAGGCGTAATGGGGCGAGGCGTAATGAGGCGAGGCGTAATGAGGCGAGGCGTAATGAGGCGAGGCGTAATGGGGCGAGGCGTAATGAGGCGAGGCGTAATGGGGCGAGGCGTAATGGGGCGAGGCGTAATGAGGCGAGGCGTAATGGGGCGAGGCGTAATGAGGCGAGGCGTAATGGGGCGAGGCGTAATGAGGCGAGGCGTAATGGGGCGAGGCGTAATGAGGCGAGGCGTAATGGGGCGAGGCGTAATGAGGCGAGGCGTAATGGGGCGAGGCGTAATGGGGCGAGGCGTAATGAGGCGAGGCGTAATGGGGCGAGGCGTAATGAGGCGAGGCGTAATGGGGCGAGGCGTAGCATTACTAGCCCCGTTTCTAATGCACTAGGTAATCCGGATTTCCCCTCGTGGTAGCTTCTGTAATTTTGATTTGCCTTGTGTGGTGACAACAATACAGAAGTTACCACGAGGGGAAATCCGCAGAGGTGAAAAAATCGTGAACGCCTGAACGTGCGTACGCGACAGCTAAACGTCGTTTTTTATGTCAGAATGCGACAGAATCTGGAATAACTTTTTTCTTTGGAGAAAACACCCATATTTCTCCTACATAGCTGTTAGCTGGCCGAAACTGAATGGCTATGTGCCCATCCTCACGCTATTCTTCTGCACATATATTTTTGCAGCATTTTAGTGACCGAGTTGTCGCAGAAAAATGGCTAACGCGCGAACGAAACGCATTGGTTTCCCCATTGACCGATTGCGGTTCGTTCGCTGTCGCACTGTCGCAGAACTGTCGCACGATATTTTGATCAACCTTGATTTCGAGGTCCTTAACACTATGTCGAATGGGTAGAGACATCTAGACTATGCGGCAGTCGGCGTGACGTCATGGGTCTAAAAGAAAAGGAAATATGATTGGGGCGCCGGCTCGCGGGGTGCCTTTCAATTGACTAACAGGTATGACTTAGCAGATCCAAAGAGAACTGCCAAGGAAGCTTGATTTGAATAGCACTGGCGCGTCGCGGCATACGTGGCGCGTTTAGTGGCATTGGGCAGTGTGTTTGGGTGCATTCAGGGGTGAAATTTGTATACTTTTGAGGATGCACTTGCACCCCCAATGTTGAATTTTGCATCCCCAATGTTCCTTTTGCATCCCCAATGTCTATTTGATAAGGAGGCCCCCTTATAAAAAGAGGCCCCTACGGGAGGACAGGAGGCCCTTCTGTGCTTGAAGGAGGCTCCTCTGTGATTAAAGGAGGCGCCTCTGTGCTTAAAGGAGGTCCATCTGTGCTTAAAGGAGGCTCTTCTGTGCTTAAAAGAGGCCCCTCTGTGCTTAAAGGAGGTCCATCCGTGCTTAAAGGAGGTCCATCTGTACATAAAGGGGGCCCCTCTGTACTTGAAGGAGGCCTATCTGTGCTTAAAGGAGGCC
The DNA here is from genome assembly GCA_036785665.1 of Chirona hameri. Taxonomy (NCBI): domain Eukaryota; kingdom Metazoa; phylum Arthropoda; class Thecostraca; order Balanomorpha; family Balanidae; genus Chirona; species Chirona hameri. The sequence continues at coordinate 24,702 of JAXIVJ010005978.1, read as the reverse complement.
CCCTGTGCTTAAAGGAGGTCCATCTGTGCTTAAAGGAGGCCTATCTGTGCTTAAAGCAACCCCCTGTGCTTAAATGAGGCCCCTATGTGCTTAAAGGAGGCCCCCTGTACTTGAAGGAGGCCTATCTGTGCTTAAAGGAGGCCCCTGTACTTGAAGGAGGCCCATCTGTGCTTAAAGGAGGCCCCTCTGTGCTTAAAGGAGGCCTATCTGTGCTTAAAGGAGGCCCCTGTACTTGAAGGAGGCCCATCTGTGCTTAAAGGAGGCCCCTCTGTGCTTAAAGGAGGCCCTCTGTCTTAAAGGAGGCCCCCTGTACTTGAAGGAGGCCCCTCTGTGCTTAAAGGAGGCCCCCTGTACTTGAAGGAGGCCTATCTGTGCTTAAAGGAGGCCCCCTGTACTTGAAGGAGGCCTATCTGTGCTTAAAGGAGGCCCCCTGTGCTTAAAGGAGGCCCCCTGTGCTTGAAGGAGGTCACTATGTGCTTGAAGGAGGCTCTTCTGTGCTTGAAGGAGGCCCATCTGTGCATAAAGGAGGCCCATATGTGCTTAAAAAAAGGCCCCTGTGTTTAATGGAGGCCCCTCTGTGCTTAAAAGAGGTCATCTGTGCTTGAAGGAGGCCCCTATGTGCTTAAAGAAGGTCCCTGTGCTTGAAGGAGGTCCTTCTGTGCTTGAAGGAGGCCCCTGTGCTTGAAGGAGGACCCTCTGTGCTTGAAGGAGACCCCTTTGCGCTTAACGGAGGCCCCCATGTGCTTAAAGGAGGCCCCATGTTATTGAAGAAGGCCACTCTGTGTTTGAAGGAGGGCCCTCTGTGCTTAAAGAAGGCCCCTGTGCTTAAAGGAGGCACATCTGTGCTTAAAGGAGGTCCCCTGTTCTTGAAGGAGGCCCTCTGTGCTTGAAGGAGGCCCCTCTGTGCTTGAAGGAAGCTCTCTGTGCTTAAAAGAGGTCATCTGTGGTTAACACGCGCCCTTGAGGGCCTCTGATAATTACACGCCCTGGAGGGAGGGGGGGGGGGGGGCGGATTCTGCCCCCATAAGAGCTACAATAACGCAATTTGTAGGGTAGGGAGGTTCTGTAGGGAACTCTGTTTGCGAAATTTGAATGATCCTAAGTCAATATCTTCAAGGTCATATGAGGTAAAATTCTAAAATTTGCCAATTTTAGCACTTTGCTCCAGAAACCCCTCAAATATCTCAAGAACTATGATACCTAGGAACAAACGGAAAAAGCAATTAAATATGCAATGGCCATGGTGTCCTCAAATTGTATAGCAGGTCAATAGTTAGGGCTCCAGAGGTCATCAAAGGTCAAAAAAGCTATTTAGAGCAAAACAAATTTTCGCAAATAACTTTTTACCCTAATACAGGAAAAGGCAATTATTTTGACGCCATCGTGTTCCTCTCGTTGAGGCGCTCATAATCATATTCATGTTGACCAGTTAAGGTCAACTTATACATTTTACCTCAGGTCAAGGTCAAGTGGTGACCCAAGTTGGTCAAGTTGCATATTGGGAGACGTGTCGCTATGAGACAAACACATTGGTACCGGTTTCACTTCTCTATCTTCATTCTGTCGAGAGTTATTGACACAAAAGTGTTGATGACCTCAGATGACCTCGGCTGATCCTGTAGGGGTCACTGAACGAAAATTACACATGGATCATCAATAATGGCCTATGATAATATGATCCAGATGGAATTGGACTGATATCGTGCGTATTCTCAGAATTGGAAGCATTTTAAATTTCCCCATTGACTTATAATGGGGAGGTCACGAAATTGACCCGACCTTAGGTCACCGATATACAAAAAAAAACGAGTAAAAAATTGTAGGTACCTATGACCTTATGAAGTCCTGCAAGTTTGAAACCCATCAGCCTAAAACTGTGGCTGTGGTACGACCGCAAATGTGTGTAGGTGGGGTCATCAGTATCACGTGTCCTGGTCTGGTGACCTGACCTAAGATGATTCGAAGTCAAGAATTGCACGTAATGTGGGTAGTTGAAATCCGAACAGGTACCCAAAAACCGGCGCTGCGTGCCGCCATTTCCCCGCTATCCTCGAACAACTTAGGGGTGGGCGGACTTAGCCCCCTCCCTCTCCTCCCCCCCCCCTTCCCAGGGCTCGTGTTAAAGGAGGCCCCTCTGAGGTTAAAGGAGGGCCCGTCAGAACACAAAGGATGTACACTAGATATAACTAGAGTACACTACACTAGAGTACACTAGATATAACACATAGATGAACACTATGTGCTTAAGAGAGGCCCTTCCGCGTGCTTAACCCGCGCCCCGGTGGGCCTCTGAGACAACTTCCGCGTGCTTAACCCGCGCCCCGGTGGGCCTCTGAGACAACTTCCGCGTGCTTAACCCGCGCCCCGGTGGGCCTCTGAGACAACTTCCGCGTGCTTAACCCGCGCCCCGGTGGGCCTCTGAGACAACTTCCGCGTGCTTAACCCGCGCCCCGGTGGGCCTCTGAGACAGCTTCCGCGTGCTTAACCCGCGCCCCGGTGGGCCTCTGAGACAGCTTCGCCCTGGGGGGGGGGGGGGGGTCAAAATTAACCCCCCAGCGCCGCGCGGCTTAAGAGAGGCCCTTCCGCGTGCTTAACCCGCGCCCCGGTGGGCCTCTGAGACAACTTCGCCCTGGGGGGTGGGGGGGGGGGGGGGGGGGGGGGGGGGTCAAAATTAACCCCCGCCCTCTAACTCGAAAACTAAAAGGGCTAGAAAGACGCAGAAAAAAAACGTTTGAAAGTTCTTGACAAGTACATTCGAAGTCACTTCATGTATTATTTGGCTCAGGTCAATATTGAGGGCATCAGAGGTCATCAAAGGTCAGATTGTCCAGTTTTAGGGCTTCGCTTCGAACACGCCCAAATATCTCGGTACTATGATAGCTAAGAACAAACAGAGAAAAGCATTCGACAGCTCTTGAAAACTGCAATCACTGCAGTCGAATCGGTAGAGTTCGGCAAAAAGCACACTTATAGTGCGTTTATCGTTAAGAAGTTCTTCAAAGTTGTAAATCATTAAAGCCTTCTATTTTTCCTTGCGTAGATTTATTCTAGTACCTAACTATTCAGACTTCAGCAATTTGGGCTCATTTATAATGGCCATACTAGTTAAATAATTTAATTTTCATGTGGCTGTACATTTTTCTTTCGTCGTAATTGGAATTATTTGCATTAGCCGTTTTCACGAAGGATTTTGCGTTTGGGGCGATTGGGACGATTGGGGCGTTTGGCGTAAATGGGTCTATAGCTTGTAAGAACACGGCTTTTCCGGTGATTTTTGGTATCAATCACAATTTTATGAACAAATGTATAAGTATATGCTCTTACAATGCAATATTTACCGTTAGTTTGCTTTGAATATTCACATTCATGAGTACATCTGGCAATCTTGGGTTGTGTTAGTTCCTTCTACAAAACATACCGAAAACGCCCCAAAAGAGGCTAAAAAGTATACTAGATAATCAGCTTTTATTAAATAAAATACGCAATTGACAGTTAGCTAGGGGAAAACTGAAGATATTAATGGCAAAGAAATATCACATTACGATGAAAAACGCAATCAAATGCCAAAAGCATAGACAGACCTTAATTCAACGTCGCTCCGTCCTGCTGAGATCGTCCAATTTAGAGCGGTAACTTCGTTGGTTTCCAAAAACCGGAAAAATCCTTACGCATTTAGAATCACACCAAATGTTATTGATTTGAGTAATTGATTAATTGATGAATCTCACAAAAGGCTGAAAAGACCTCAGAAAAGGCACTTATAAACCCATGAAACATGCGGGCTTTCTGCAGCCACTGGTACTGAAAACTCAAAAATGGCTGCTCTAGATCGAACGGACGCCATTGCTGTGTGCAGACCACGGCTCTGCGCATGCACAATGTGACGTCAGGCGACCCGCCGGCTCGTCGCCATGGTGACCAGCCGGCTGGCGCCGGAGCCACGTGTGCAACGTGACGTCAGGCGACCGGCCGTCCCGTCGCCATGGTGATCGGGCGGCGGCGCCTGCGCCGAGCAAGCGCAGAGCCGGACCAGCATTCCCGTCATCTTACAACAGATGATCAAAACGAAATCGCTAATTATCATTTATCCTTGCTTTCAAAAGTGAATATGACTGAAAATATGAACGGACTAATTCATCTAGTTTTCATCGAAATAAGCTATTATTCCTGAAAACCATGTCGTTACTAAATATGACCATTTCCCGAACCAGCCACTTCCGGGATTCGAGCAAGATGGCGTCGCACAAACACCCCAGCCGTCTGGCAACACCAGAGCTAGTTTAAGATGAAATTGTTAATTTTAAGTAAACTATGGTGTTATCATTAAAATATAATTTCCAGAAAAACGCATTCATTCATAAAGTTGCGATTGATACAAAAAATCACCTGGAAAAGCCGTGTTCTTACGAGCTATAGACCCATTTACCCCAAACGCCCCAATCGCCCAAACGTAAAATCCTTCGTGAAAACGGCTATATTGTTGAATTGTTGGACGTCAATTCAGGGCTTACAGTTTGATGTGTGATTTTAAAGTTAAATGACCTATTCAGATAGCTACTGCAGTGCGCTGCAAAAATTATGGTATCTAAAATACTTTACGAAAAATATTGTTATGGGACAAGAAAATACAGCAGCGATATACAACTAATTTTACCTATGCGCACCAACCTACACATGCGCCGCTAATGAGAGTAAAAATAAAATTAAACGGCGCCCTTAACCCGCACCCTGCTGGGGTCTCCAGCCAAACGCGCCCCGCTGGGGGTGGGGGTAAATTTTACCCCCCCCCCCCCCCCCCACCCCCCACGGTATCTTCCGAATCAATGACCGTAGCGAGACGCGCAAGGCGGTGATCGAAAGGTCTCGAGGAGATGAATCTAAAGAATGATTAAAATTTGGTTTTTAAGGTCATAGGTAAGGTCAAAACTGAGGTATTTGAGTTTTTGGGCCCTACTTTCCATTCAAAGCCTTAGATTGCGACTATTATATCACAATGTGCTCTCAAAGGTATATTGCATCTCCCGTATAAGCGAAAGTGAAATTGTAAGCAAAGGTAAAAAAGGTAAATACTGGCAAGATGTCTACGAAAGTCATGCAACACATGTTTTATGGGTTATTTTACACGTATAATTCGATAGTTACAGCGATTTTACAACCTGACACCATATAAGGTCAAGGTCAGGTCACATAAGGTCAAAATTCGAAATTGATAAATATAAATAAAAAAGGCATGTTTCTAGACCAGATTTGTCTCAGAAATACAGCAGTGGCATTTATTTGTCTGTTTCTGGTCAATAAAAGCAAACAAAAACGTAACTTCAAAAAATGACGTCATGAGTTACTTATACTTAGGGAGCCATAAGTCAGTAACAATTAAGGATATTGCTTTGAAATGTGGTTTGGGTATCGTCCATACTTGGTGCTCTCATATACATTCCGTTTTTTTTATATCTTTAACCAAAATATTTGAGGAAAGTTTTCTGATTTTATTTTTATGTTTACGGGTCAAAAAAAAAAGTTCGAAAATCCGAGATAGCCATTTGAAGTGAATGCCATTTCCTTTCTTTTAAAGCTTGTATTTGTAATTCGCTTTCAAATTAGATTTTCTGGGATTTGTCAAACATTGATCGTGTTTCCACCAAAAATGGTACAATATGACGTCATTAAAACGTCATGATCTCCCACAGTACTACCTCAATTTCAATGAACTTGGTGAAATGACGTACAATTAATGCAGCATAAGGTACGGAAAGTTTGAAGTTGTTATCTGTTATAGTTTTCAAGTTATTGAGGAAATCGGGAGGGCGTTGGGGGGGGGGGGGGGGGGTAAAGTTACCAACACCCCAGCGTGGCGCGGGTTAAGGCCACTCACCTGACGTGAGTGGCAACACATACGTTTCTTAACGTCGGCTTACTTGCAAGCATATCAGGGGCGATGAACTGGATTCCCCCTGACACCTTGTCACTACGATTTGTGAAAACTGTTTTGCTAAATATAACCTTTTTGACATTTAATGAGCTCCGGAGCTTAAACTATTGACCTGAGCTTAAATCTGAGGACACCTTACCGTTTGTATTTTTCAAGAGCTTTCCAATGTTTTTGTTACGTTTGTTCCTAGCTATCATAGTTCATGTGATATCTGGGGATTTCTGGAGCGAAGTCCTAAATCTTGAAAATTTGACCTTTGATGACCTCTGGTGACCTCAATATTGACAACAAAAAAATGCCTGAAATAATTTCAAAATGCAGTCTGACGAGCTTTTGAACGGTGTTTTCGGTTGTTTGTCTACGTCTCATAGGAGCCGAGTTAGAGGGGGGCGTCGAAACGCCCCCCCCCCCCCTCGGTACGGCGAAGGTGGCGCCGAACACCGGCACGGCGCGGGTTAACAATGTGTTTGATGTAAGCTAAAATCCATTATTTTGTCATTTTAATATGTGTAGAGTGTAGACCCATGAGGTGTCATTTTCAAATTATGAATGGCTCAAGTTTGTTCATGCTGTCCATTGAGGTTATTTGTGTTTTTGAAGTTTATTGCATGCAATGTGTAATACTGATATTGTTAAACAATCTAATTTTTGAAGATGTAAAAACGTATGCCCATTCAGTGTATTAAATTAATTGCCATACAAGTATAGAAATGTGTAATATTTGATCATTTCACACTTGTCAGAAATCAGGTGCCAGCGCAGAGCGCACAGGTGCAATGTCATCTTACTTTTGTCATCTCTTATCATCTCTTATCATCTTACTTTTGTTGTATATTGTTCTTTTTAAATGTGTTGCTCGATTGATGTAAAAACAGTGTGCAACATGTATATTTTTGCTTAGGTGCCAGAGTGGAAAATTCGAGCCTAAAAAGCCATGAGAGTGGAAAGTTATGTACAAAATGGTACAATATTGGTGATTGATTTGTTTTGAATATGAAAAACAGTAGTTTTAGTTGAAATCATGTATTTTTAGTCAATATTTTTGTCAGAATCAATATCAATGCATAATTTAGGAGTGGGAAATTCACTCCTAAAATGGGTAGAGTGAAAAATATTCACATTTGAGTATCGTTTCCCACCCAAATCAATACATTTTGGGACACTGTAAAACAAATACATTATATGTTAACGTTCTACGCCTTATATCGCTCATTTATATTGTAAACTTCTGGATTTGGTGAAATGCGACAGCTCCGCCTTTGGCGAATTTCGTTTGCGACAGCTTCAGCGTTTTGTTTAACCTCTGAAAATCCGTATTACCTAGTGTCATGGAAACGAGACATTGATGGATTCGAGTCCTGGGGGACGAGATGATTGGTCCCCGCGGTATCGACCAAGCTTGGACGAGGAAGTCTCGCCGCCGAGCGCGCTGGCTGCGTGACTTGCAATCATGTGGGTTTTACGTGGACTTGCTGATGAGAGTTTTCCTTTCTTCTGGGGATGAGTGGAGGCTTAAGTAATTGTTACTGGGTACCGGGGCGCAGCTGTTGACGTTCCCACTATACCAGGCGTAAACAACACGCGAGCACTGGCTTTCACTGGAGAATGCTGCGAATTAAGGCCCGACTGAATTTTCAGAACTTAGCGACTCGAGAACACATAAGAAGCTTCAGCATTTTCATATATATACAATTGCAAGCTGACAGTGTATAGTAAACTTCTGGGTTTGGTGAAATGCGACAGCTCCGCCTTTGGCGAGAACTGGATAGATTGCTAATCGTACAACTGAAGCATCGCCAGGTGTTCAGGTGTTTGTGATCAGCTGTGGTCTATTTCATTATGAATTTAACATAATACCATTATTCAGTGACCCCTACAGGGTCAGATCAGGTCACCCGAGGTCACCAACACTTTTGTTTACCAATAACTCTCGACAAAATCGAGATAGAGAAGTGAAACTGGCACCAATGTGTTTTTCGCGTAGAGGCACGTCTTCCAATGTGCAGCATGACCTAATTAGGTCACCACTTGACCTTGACCAGAGGTCAAATTCATAAGTTGACCTAATCTAGTCATCATGCATATGCTACGAAGCACCTTGACAAGACAAACACGATGGCGTAAACTGATTGTCCCATCTGTGTTAGGTAAAAAGATATTTGTGAAAACTATTTTGCTAAAAATAGCCTTTTTGGCATTTGAATGAGCTCTGGAGCTTAAACTATTGACCTGGGCTTAAATCTGAGGACACCTTACCGTTTGTATTTTTGCAAGAGCTTTCCATTGTTTGTGTTCCGTTTGTTCCTAGCTATCATAGTTCCTGTGATATATCTGGGGATTTCTGGAGCGAAGTCTTACTTGAAAGATCTTGAAAATTTGACCTTTGATGACCTCTGGTGACCTCAATATTGACCAAAGAATAAAAAATGCATGAAATAGTTTCAAAATGCATTCTGACGAGCTTTTGGACGGTGTTTTCGTTTGTTTGTCTACGTCTCATAGGAGCCGAGTTAAAGGGGGGGGGCGTTGAAACGCCCCCCCCCCTCGGCACGGCGAAGGTGGCGCCGAGCACCGGCACGGCGCGGATTAACAATGGGTTTGATGCAAGCTAAAATCCATTATTTTTGTCATTTTAATATGTGTAGAGTGTAGACCCATGAGGTGTCATTTTCAAATCATGAATGGCTCCAGTTTTTTTAATGCTGCCCATTGAGGTAATTTGTATTTTTGAAGTTTATTGCATGAAATGTTAAATACTGATATTGTTAAACAATCTAATTTTTGAAGATGTAAAAACGTATGCCCATTCAGTGTATTAAATTCATTGCCACACACATATAGAAATGTGTAATATTTAATCATTTCACACTTGTCAGAAATCAGGTGCCAGCGCAGAGCGCACAGGTGCAATGTCATCTTACTTTTGTCATCTCTTATCATCTCTTGTCATCTTACTTTTGTTGTATATTGTTCTTTTTAAATGTGTTGCTCGATTGATGTAAACACAGTGTGCAAAATGTATATTTTTGCTTGGATGTCAGAGTGGAAAATTCGAGCCAAAAAAGCCATGAGAGTGGAAAGTTATGTACAAAATGGTACAATATTGGTGATTGATTTGTTTTGAATATGAAAAACAGTAGTTCTAGTTGAAATCATGTATTTTTAGTCAATATTTTTGTCAGAATCAATATCAATGCATAATTTGGGAGTGGGAAATTCACTCCTAAAATGGGTAGAGTGGAAAATATTCACATTTGGGTGTCGTTTCCCACCCAAATCAATACATTTTGGGACACTGTAAAACAAATACATTATATGTTAACGTTCTACGCCTTATATCGCTCATTTATATTGTAAACTTCTGGATTTGGTGAAATGCGACAGCTCCGCCTTTGGCGAATTTCGTTTGCGACAGCTTCAGCGTTTTGTTTAACCTCTGAAAATCCGTATTACCTAGTGTCATGGAAACGAGACATTGATGGATTCGAGTCCTGGGGGACGAGATGATTGGTCCCCGCGGTATCGACCAAGCTTGGACGAGGAAGTCTCGCCGCCGAGCGCGCTGGCTGCGTGACTTGCAATCATGTGGGTTTTACGTGGACTTGCTGATGAGAGTTTTCCTTTCTTCTGGGGATGAGTGGAGGCTTAAGTAATTGTTACTGGGTACCGGGGCGCAGCTGTTGACGTTCCCACTATACCAGGCGTAAACAACACGCGAGCACTGGCTTTCACTGGAGAATGCTGCGAATTGAGGCCCGACTGAATTTTCAGAACTTAACGACTCGAGAACACATAAGAAGCTTCAGCATTTTCATATATATACAATTGCAAGCTGACAGTGTATAGTAAACTTCTGGGTTTGGTGAAATGCGACAGCTCCGCCTTTGGCGAGAACTGGATAGATTGCTAATCGTACAACTGAAGCATCGCCAGGTGTTCAGGTGTTTGTGATCAGCTGTGGTCTATTTCATTATGAATTTAACATAATACCATTATTCAGTGACCCCTACAGGGTCAGATCAGGTCACCCGAGGTCACCAACACTTTTGTTTACCAATAACTCTCGACAAAATCGAGATAGAGAAGTGAAACTGGCACCAATGTGTTTTTCGCGTAGAGGCACGTCTTCCAATGTGCAGCATGACCTAATTGGGTCACCACTTGACCTTGACCAGAGGTCAAATTCATAAGTTGACCTAATATAGTCATCATGCATATGCTACGAAGCACCTTGACAAGACAAACACGATGGCGTAAACTGATTTTCCCATCTGTGTTAGGTAAAAAGATATTTGTGAAAACTATTTTGCTAAAAATAGCCTTTTTGGCATTTGAATGAGCTCTGGAGCTTAAACTATTGACCTGGGCTTAAATCTGAGGACACCTTACCGTTTGTATTTTTGCAAGAGCTTTCCATTGTTTGTGTTCCGTTTGTTCCTAGCTATCATAGTTCCTGTGATATATCTGGGGATTTCTGGAGCGAAGTCTTACTTGAAAGATCTTGAAAATTTGACCTTTGATGACCTCTGGTGACCTCAATATTGACCAAAGAATAAAAAATGCATGAAATAGTTTCAAAATGCATTCTGACGAGCTTTTGGACGGTGTTTTCGTTTGTTTGTCTACGTCTCATAAGAGCCGAGTTAAAGGGGGGGGGGCGTTGAAACGCCCCCCCCCCCCCCTCGGCACGGCGAAGGTGGCGCCGAGCACCGGCACGGCGCGGATTAACAATGGGTTTGATGCAAGCTAAAATCCATTATTTTTGTCATTTTAATATGTGTAGAGTGTAGACCCATGAGGTGTCATTTTCAAATCATGAATGGCTCCAGTTTTTTTAATGCTGCCCATTGAGGTAATTTGTATTTTTGAAGTTTATTGCATGAAATGTTAAATACTGATATTGTTAAACAATCTAATTTTTGAAGATGTAAAAACGTATGCCCATTCAGTGTATTAAATTCATTGCCACACACATATAGAAATGTGTAATATTTAATCATTTCACACTTGTCAGAAATCAGGTGCCAGCGCAGAGCGCACAGGTGCAATGTCATCTTACTTTTGTCATCTCTTATCATCTCTTATCATCTTACTTTTGTTGTATATTGTTCTTTTTAAATGTGTTGCTCGATTGATGTAAACACAGTGTGCAAAATGTATATTTTTGCTTGGATGTCAGAGTGGAAAATTCGAGCCAAAAAAGCCATGAGAGTGGAAAGTTATGTACAAAATGGTACAATATTGGTGATTGATTTGTTTTGAATATGAAAAACAGTAGTTCTAGTTGAAATCATGTATTTTTAGTCAATATTTTTGTCAGAATCAATATCAATGCATAATTTGGGAGTGGGAAATTCACTCCTAAAATGGGTAGAGTGGAAAATATTCACATTTGAGTATCGTTTCCCACCCAAATCAATACATTTTGGGACACTGTAAAACAAATACATTATATGTTAACGTTCTACGCCTTATATCGCTCATTTATATTGTAAACTTCTGGATTTGGTGAAATGCGACAGCTCCGCCTTTGGCGAATTTCGTTTGCGACAGCTTCAGCGTTTTGTTTAACCTCTGAAAATCCGTATTACCTAGTGTCATGGAAACGAGACATTGATGGATTCGAGTCCTGGGGGACGAGATGATTGGTCCCCGCGGTATCGACCAAGCTTGGACGAGGAAGTCTCGCCGCCGAGCGCGCTGGCTGCGTGACTTCCAATCATGTGGGTTTTACGTGGACTTGCTGATGAGAGTTTTCCTTTCTTCTGGGGATGAGTGGAGGCTTAAGTAATTGTTACTGGGTACCGGGGCGCAGCTGTTGACGTTCCCACTATACCAGGCGTAAACAACACGCGAGCACTGGCTTTCACTGGAGAATGCTGCGAATTGAGGCCCGACTGAATTTTCAGAACTTAACGACTCGAGAACACATAAGAAGCTTCAGCATTTTCATATATATACAATTGCAAGCTGACAGTGTATAGTAAACTTCTGGGTTTGGTGAAATGCGACAGCTCCGCCTTTGGCGAGAACTGGATAGATTGCTAATCGTACAACTGAAGCATCGCCAGGTGTTCAGGTGTTTGTGATCAGCTGTGGTCTATTTCATTATGAATTTAACATAATACCATTATTCAGTGACCCCTACAGGGTCAGATCAGGTCACCCGAGGTCACCAACACTTTTGTTTACCAATAACTCTCGACAAAATCGAGATAGAGAAGTGAAACTGGCACCAATGTGTTTTTCGCGTAGAGGCACGTCTTCCAATGTGCAGCATGACCTAATTGGGTCACCACTTGACCTTGACCAGAGGTCAAATTCATAAGTTGACCTAATATAGTCATCATGCATATGCTACGAAGCACCTTGACAAGACAAACACGATGGCGTAAACTGATTGTCCCATCTGTGTTAGGTAAAAAGATATTTGTGAAAACTATTTTGCTAAAAATAGCCTTTTTGGCATTTGAATGAGCTCTGGAGCTTAAACTATTGACCTGGGCTTAAATCTGAGGACACCTTACCGTTTGTATTTTTGCAAGAGCTTTCCATTGTTTGTGTTCCGTTTGTTCCTAGCTATCATAGTTCCTGTGATATATCTGGGGATTTCTGGAGCGAAGTCTTACTTGAAAGATCTTGAAAATTTGACCTTTGATGACCTCTGGTGACCTCAATATTGACCAAAGAATAAAAAATGCATGAAATAGTTTCAAAATGCATTCTGACGAGCTTTTGGACGGTGTTTTCGTTTGTTTGTCTATGTCTCATAGGAGCCGAGTTAAAGGGGGGGGCGTTGAAACGCCCCCCACCCCCCCTCGGCACGGCGAAGGTGGCGCCGAGCACCGGCACGGCGCGGATTAACAATGGGTTTGATGCAAGCTAAAATCCATTATTTTTGTCATTTTAATATGTGTAGAGTGTAGACCCATGAGGTGTCATTTTCAAATCATGAATGGCTCCAGTTTTTTTAATGCTGCCCATTGAGGTAATTTGTATTTTTGAAGTTTATTGCATGAAATGTTAAATACTGATATTGTTAAACAATCTAATTTTTGAAGATGTAAAAACGTATGCCCATTCAGTGTATTAAATTCATTGCCACACACATATAGAAATGTGTAATATTTAATCATTTCACACTTGTCAGAAATCAGGTGCCAGCGCAGAGCGCACAGGTGCAATGTCATCTTACTTTTGTCATCTCTTATCATCTCTTATCATCTTACTTTTGTTGTATATTGTTCTTTTTAAATGTGTTGCTCGATTGATGTAAACACAGTGTGCAAAATGTATATTTTTGCTTGGATGTCAGAGTGGAAAATTCGAGCCAAAAAAGCCATGAGAGTGGAAAGTTATGTACAAAATGGTACAATATTGGTGATTGATTTGTTTTGAATATGAAAAACAGTAGTTTTAGTTGAAATCATGTATTTTTAGTCAATATTTTTGTCAGAATCAATATCAATGCATAATTTAGGAGTGGGCAATTAACTCCTAAAATGGGGAGAGTAGAAAATATTCACATTTGGGTGTCGTTTCCCACCCAAATCAATACATTTTGGGACACTGTAAAACAAATACATTATATGTTAACGTTCTACGCCTTAAATCGCTCATTTATATTGTAAACTTCTGGATTTGGTGAAATGCGACAGCTCCGCCTTTGGCGAATTTCGTTTGCAACAGCTGCAGCGTTTTTTTTCACCTCTGAAAATCCGTATTACCTAGTGTCATGGAAACGGGACATTGATGGATTCGAGTCCTGGGGGACGAGATGATTGGTCCCCGCGGTATCGACCAAGCTCGGACGAGGAAGTCTCGCCGCCGAGCGCGCTGGCTGCGTGACTTGCAATCATGTGGGTTTTACGTGGACTTGCTGATGAGAGTTTTCCTTTCTTCTGGGGATGAGTGGAGGCTTAAGTAATTGTTACTGGGTACCGGGGCGCAGCTGTTGACGTTCCCATTATACCAGGCGTAAACAACACGCGAACACTGGCTTTCACTGGAGAATGCTGCGAATTGAGGCCCGACTGAATTTTCAGAACTTAGCGACTCGAGAACACATAAGAAGCTTCAGCATTTTCATATATACAATTGCAAGCTGACAGTGTATAGTTAACTTCTGGGTTTGGTGAAATGCGACAGCTCCGCCTTTGGCAAGAGCTGGATAGATTACTAGTCGTACAACTGAACCATCGCCAGGTGTTTGTGATCAGCGGTGGTCTATTTCATTATGAATATAACATAATACCATATTTCATAATGAAGGAATAACCAGTTAAGCTTCAGTTTGGCCATGAAATCTGCTGGCCAGCCAGCTCAGGTCCACAACTGATTTGAAATCAAACTAAATGTCGCCTTTGCAGGTGCTGTGTCATAACATCGAGCTAATTAAACCCACGTCCCACCTAGCTGGATCCAATCAGTGTTCATTCCAATTGATAAGCTCCTTTTCGTCCGTTCTGCAGATCTCAAAGGTGATGATACGTATGATACGTAATATGAGGGACTTTGTCGAGCAAATGCTAACGCAGTGCAAAGCAGCAGGTAGTTTGTTGTTGTTTTTTGTTGTTCAGTTTGAGAGAAAGCGAGCCGGATCTTGTCAGTGCATGTTCTGCGTGTTCGCTGTACTAGCGAACACGCAGATTTAACATTACATATGTATGGAGTGATCCGGCACATCGAGTTTTCTCCGTCTCCTAACAATTGCTCAGAAGTTAAACACTTCTCAAAATGAAACTAGTGTATAGCGCTCGTAGCGCTTGCTTCC
>JAXIVJ010005978.1:0-5000 GCA_036785665.1 Chirona hameri | reverse complement strand
CATTACTAGTCATTATCAAGCAAATTGCTACATCATCCAGTTTTATTGATTTATGTCGATTTTGAGCCGATAATCGGGGTTTACAACTGAGAGATCCTTCGAAGTTTCGGCCTCATATTTTAAAGCGCTGATTTCCGTATCAAATCAGGATCTCCGGTTGTCTATGGGTTATAGGCTCCTGGTAAGTTATGGGCTCTTTTACTTTTATCGACACTTAATCTCAACTTGAAAGTGTTATTTTTCGCAAAGACGCGATGTGGCGTGTGAGATAGAGATAAGTGGTTCACTGGTGATGAAAGCTGATGAAAGCTGATACTTTATATCACATTCCTTGATCATAGGCACAGAACGGTATCAATTCATGAGCGCTTCTACATCAGTTCACCAGATAAAATGTAGTATCTAAAATGAACGATGCTGATGGAAAATTACTGTAACATAACAAGTTTGCATTGACGATCATCGAACAGCAAAAATTGCTCATAAATTATCTTAACCCGGCATTGACTGGGGTCTCAGCAGAACGCCATTGACGGGCCGGGGCGTTAAACGCCCCCTGATTATCTCCGAGCCAATGATCGCAGCAAGACGCGCAAGACGACATTCGAAAGCTCTCAATGAGACAAATCTAACATATACTCAAAAATGTCAAAGAAAGGTTCAAATGTCAGGTCACGGTCAGGTCAAATGTTAAAATCGACGTATTTGAGTTTATGGCCATACTTTCCATCCAAACCCTTCGATTACGACCATGATCACACCAAAGTATTGCCAAAGGTATGATACATATCCCGCATGAGCTAAAGTGAGATTGTTGGCCAAGTTCAAGGTAACTCATGACGTTACAAAGGTTACAGGTTACAAAAGGTCACTATGCTAAACAAATCTACGAAAGTCATGCAACCACATGTTTTATGACTTATTTGCCTCGTAGAATTCGATTGTTGATAGTCATTTTACCACCTGACTTCATTTACGTGAAGTTAATGTCAAGTTCAGGTCAAGTTCAGGTCACTGAAATGCCAAAAATTTAAATGATAAATCTAAATAAAAAAGGCATGTATCTAGACCAGGTTTGTCTCCGAAATACAATGGTGCCATTTATTTGTCGGTATCAGGTCAATAAAAGCACACAAAAAACATTTTCTGTCATATGACGTCATGAGTTACCCCATACTTTAGATGTCATAAATCAGTCAAAAATGGTGATATCATTTCGAAAATTTGCTATGTTAGTTTCTCATATGTGTGTCTATGACATATATTCCGGCTTTTTGAATATCTTCATCTAGAAAAAAGAAAGATTTTGTGGGAATTCCCCCCCCCAAAAAAAAATGGTTTTAATTTTGTGGCGTCAAAAACAACATTTTCAAATATCAGAGATAGCCATGTTGTATCCCCTTGTCATTTTATATCTTCTCACGTTTTTGGATTGCCTTTTTGCTCAACATATGGCATTTGTACGCAGAGGTGAAAACAGTTAGCGACACGCCAACGCACGTTGCTTGTCAGCTGAATGGAACTATGAGACAGCTTCCCAGTTTGTTTTTTCATAGAGCTGTCTTGAGCTGTCGCCCTGATAAAGCCTCATCGAGAAACATGCAAAGTTTCGCTATTTTTTATTTACTAGCAGTGTCTCTTTGCGACAGCCGCCACAGAAATAAACCGCGCGTGGTGACTGCCTGCCTATGTTAAAATCCCATAGGCATCAGAAGCATACCAGTGGGACTGCTATCAGCTGTCTACAGTGCGACGTTTGTGGCGCGGTGTTTTACAGCTTACCTGTTGAAAGTTCACCTTATCATGTAATTTTGTTGCAAAATCTTCGTTAGATGCCGCTACATTTCCCATGATGTATAGTTGTAAGGTCTTTTTTAAGTTTTATTTTAGAAATTTAAGCCTTAAAACAAAAGAGATAAATAATTTTGTTTTGTCAGGCACAAAACAAAACCAAAAGACAACATTTGGGAAGTATTACATAGCGGCACCTAGCGGCAAAGAGTTGCAAAAAATCAAACTTTTAGTGGTAGTCATTTCAATGTGTGCCAGAGTGCTCCGTTGGCGACTTGCGTGGTGACAGTGATAATTGGAGAGGTGCTTTTTCATTGACTGAGGTTGTGATGCCTTTCTAACCATGGGGAAAGTAACTGCCAAAGCTCCACATCGAGGCAAAGGGTGGTCTGTGGGCACCGGGGTATGTAACCATGAAGCGGAGCTTCGCTGGTGGCGTAATGCGCGTCAAAAACGCGTCGTTCGGTTGTTGGGAGGTGGGGAGGGGGGGGGGGGTAAAGTGCAGTGTCCTAGCATTGGATATTTGGTGGAAAACGTCACCCTATGGATACAATTCTTTTCACTCTTTTCTTTTACTGAATTTTCTGTGAATTTTTGTGAATGTGAGTTTTACTGGGAATTTTCCACTCCTTATCTTGAAATGTATTGGATAATTTGAACCCTGATACTGATTTATGGATGCTGCAATGATACCAGCCTGTGGAGGGAAGATAAGTAAGAACTTGGCATAGGTAATAACTAATTCTGCGTGAACGGGTAAAATGGGTATTGATAATAGCCTAGTAACCTGCAAATGTTTGGTAGCTGAATTGTCCACTACTTATGCTGATTTGGAGCCAGAATTTTTCGACTCCGCACCCAGCTCTAAAGCAATCCTATCCCTGTAAGTGGGGCAAGGTGGAACGCGCTTAACCAAGATGAAGTATCAAGCATCCCTACACGCAGGTATATTAATGATTATTGTGCTAAGTTGTTAAGTTAAATCCATACACGTCAATTTTCTTATCAATTTTGTTAATGTTAACTGCAGAAATGTTGAATAAGTCAAGCAATTAATGCATGTTTGGGGCTATGTGGGATAACCAATGAGCCATCAACCATTGAACATCATCTGAATGGGATCAGTTGAAATTCATTTTACATGTAGCAACAGGTAGTTTTGGTTTAATGAACAAACCTAGATCTTGCAACATGTTGCCCTGCTTGCTAAGCTGATGCATTACAAGATCACAAGCAGTAGTATACATGCTGGTCAATAATGTCCCTGTCATCTTGAAAAATCAGAGCTGTGGAGTTACTTATTATATTGCTTTACAGCTAATGTCAACTATGCTGTTAAATTTGTAGGTTTTGGATTGGCGCATAGGTACATATTTAATGTTAAAAAGAAACAGAACAATATCCATTTTGGCGGTTTTTAAAAGTATTACGAAGACTAAAATGAAAAGGCATTTTAGTGTATGTTTTGTCTATTACGCTTGGTATAGCATTGGTGCGTCAGTATCAAATAGTTTGTGATCAATTCAGCTCAGCAATCAGGCAAAATTGGAGGTTAAAATTGTGTTGTCACACCTATGGACAGCTTTCGCTTGCGTTGGTGACAGGCTTGATAGTTTTTCAACCCCTGTTTGTACGGTCTGTTACATTATATAGCTGATTTTGGTGTAAAACTCGTGTTTGTAGTAACGTCCACTAAATTCGCTATAACTCGGATTTTTTTCCTAGACGAATGCTTTATTTTTTTCACAGAAGATGTAGAACGTAGATTTAGGAAGAAGGTGTACCCGAAGTTTCATGGTTGATAGCGCTATTGGTTTTTGAGCTATTACGAAAATTCATCAGGGGGGGGGGGGGAGCGTAAACGCCTCCCCCAGTCAATGGCGGGTAACCTATCCATCAACTAACAAACGACACTGGTAATGAACCGCCTACATTATGCGACACTGGTGATGAACCGCCACAGTATTGCGACACTGGTGATGAACCGCACATTATGCGACACCTGGTGATGAACCGCCGCATAATGCGTGACACTGGTGATGAACCGCCACAATTATGCGACATAGTGATGAACCGCCACATTAGGCGACACTGGTGATATGAACCGCACGATTATGCGACACTGGTGATGACCGCCACATTATGCGACACTGGTGATGAACCGCCCACAGTATGCGGACACTGGTGTTGACCGCCACATTATGCGACACTTGGTGATGAGAACGCCCGCATTATGCGACACTGGTGATGAACCGCCACATTATGCGACACTGGTGATGCACCGCAACACATTATGCGACACTGGTGATGAAAGCCGCATTATGCGACACTGGTGATGAACGCCACATTATGCGACACTGGGTGAAGAACCGCACATTATGCGACACTGGTGATTGAACCGCCACAATATGCGACACTGTGATGAACCGCACATTATGCGACACTGGTGATGAACCCCACATTATGCGACACTGGTGATTGAACCGCCGCATTATGCAGACACTGGGTGATTGGAACCGCCCCCCCACATTATGCACACTGGTGAGACCGCCACAATTATGGCGACACTGGTGATGAACGCCGCATTATCCGACACTGGTGATGAACCGCAGCACTTATGGCGACACTGGTGATGAACCGCCAACATTATGCGACACTGGTGATGCACCGCCCACATAGCTCACTGAACGCCACATTACATTGCCCAGTGATGAACCGCCACAATATGCGACACTGGTGATGAACCGCCACGTTATGCGGACAACTGGTGATGAACCGACCAACATTATGCGACAAGGTGTGAACCGCCCGTTATGCGACACTGGTGTGAAACCGGACACATATGGCCTGGTGATGACTGCCACATTATGCGACACTGTGATGAACATGCCACATTATGCGACACTGGTGATGCCCGCACAATCATGCGACACTGGTGATGGACCGCCACAGTATGCGACCACTGGTGATGAACCGCACATTATGGCGACACTGGTGATGACCGCCACATTATGCGACACTGGTGTTGAACCGCCGCATTAGGTGCACACTGGTATGATGCCGCCCACAGTATGCGACACTGGTGATGAACCGCGCAATATGCGACACTGGTGATGAACCGCCACATATGCGACACTGGTGACTGAACCCGCCACATTTATGCGACACTGGTGTGAACCGCCCGCATTATGCGACACTGTGATGAACCG